>OZ005651.1:298957809-299232809 GCA_963930645.1 Salticus scenicus
TTAGTCCATTTTTAAAAGTATAAGTCGATAATCATTTCCGTAAAAGTAGCTGAAAATCAGTTAACGAAGATAATTTAACTAACTGGAATTGGCTTCCTGTCGATAATGATGCACTAAAATCGAACATTCGTGGAAATGCTAGGAGAAATACCTACATTGAAGTCTAAATTGTGAAATAAATTTTGAAATTTAAGCAAATTATTGTCAAAGATGAATTTATTCAGAACTAATATAAACAGGTTTTTGAAAAGCCAATAATGTAAGTAAGAACCAATATATAACACTCAACTGGTAATTTGCAAAATTTATTTTAATGCTCACAAACTGGTGGAGAAATATATGAGGTTTTATAATAATTTTTAAATAAAACTTAATGCTTTTTATTTTAACTTTCGACTCTAATATTAAATTATTAAACTAATTAACCCGTTAGCGCCCAGTGTCCTCATTTGAGGACAGCTAATAAAATGGCCCCTATATTTTTTGTGGTTTCTTGGAATGATTTCTGCTTTTTAGAGACAGTTTATAGCGTCACTCTAAATGATGCCTGAAAGTTTTATGTGCCTACTATTAATTATTATTTCATAATTTGGATAGTCATTTTATAATTTTTCATTCGTTGCACATATATTTGCGTTTTGCGCAGGTATACTAACTTAAATCAAGTTGAATAATAATATATATTATAATACTTTACTTTCGAAATCTTTGTCAACATATAATAGGAAATCAATACTTTATCTCGAAGTTTTCTCGCTAGAACACTAAACGTCAAAAAATGAGGATAGGCTTTAAATTTAAAACTATTAGAAGAATTGCTTAAGTTAATATATTTTACTGTCAGTTGTCTATATTAATTTAGAAGCGAAATAATCAGCTAATAGTATTTTGCAAAATTAATTCTGGCGTTAACGGGTTAATGGATTTTTTAAAAATATATAACGCTATATTTGTAATGTAAAATATTTATTTTATAGAAGAATTGAAATCGTCATTTTCTAATTTTCTAATATTATGCTATCTAATACTTGGAATATATAGCTGAAATATAAACAAATTGTATAGAAAGGTGTTGAAAACCACGTTCCTACTCAATAAATAAATAAATAAATTCTTATTTAATTTTTTATGTATTTCGAAATCAGACAGGAAACTTTAGAAAAATAAAAAGATTAAAAGGATTTCATTTTTAAAAAACGTATCTTATAATCAAAAATCATCTCCAAAGTTTTGATGCTACCTACCAAATGCAATTATTTTTGCTCAACAAAATAAAAAAAAATACAGAAGTAGGATTATCTTCTTAAATACTCCGGGATAAAATAACTACAAAACTTCTTTTGTTGGTGATTTGTCTTTATTTTCCGTATATATACCAACTTCCTAATTCTATTTCCTCAAGGAAACGTTATCAAAAATAAAATTAATTATTTTAAATATAAATTTCTCTATATGTATTTGCTACTAATATAAAATGATGTACAGTATTTCATCAACAGATACAGCAGATGAGAGAAGAAAAAAATATCAACACAAAAAGAAAATAAGCAGAGTTTGTTCGCATTATTGACTTATGTTTTGATTTTCATGCAGTTATCGCTAATCTGTGATTCCACGAGATTTGTTCTTTTAATTAAAATTATTTTTGGAGAAAATCATTTTGTAATTTATTGTTATGCAATCAAAAAATCTAAATCCATTTTACTCCTTTTGTATTATTATTATTATTATTATCATTATTATCATTGTTATTTATTTATTTATTTATTTCAAAAATACATTTTAGAGTAAAACCTGAGTTAGCAAATAATGCTAAATAGATTACAAAGACTGTATATGAAAAAAATTATATACAATCAACGTATGTATTCTATAATTTTAATGTATTTTGCTGATTTTCTTTAGATTCAAATTTTGTATGTTTAGATTCTTATTTAATTAAATTGTCATAATAATATGATTTGATGCACAAAACGATTACGCATACACACCCACGCATACGCACATACACATCGATGTATGTTGCATATAAAATAAACAGTATTAATCCCGAAAAAGAATATTAGAGAAATTTTTTTATGAAATTAAAATGGACAAATTTGACGCTCTTCAGATGGTTGTAACGGTGTTTTTACGTATTTAAAAAGTTGTTTATATGCATAAAGAAGCTAAATTAAAGAGTGGTAACCCTATCTTCACCCCATGAAAATTTCTATACTTATAGCATTAAAGTGTAATATACCCTATATGGACAGAAAAAAAGAAAAAGAAAAAGTACGCTTTTGAATTTAAGCGCTTTGTGGAATACCTAGGGAAACACTTGAATGGATTTTCTTGGAGCTTCCGAGGTGTAAAAAACATGTTATGAGCTGTATGTTTTAGGGAAGGTTTCATAACGAAGACAATTTGAAGAGATGCAAAAAACTGAAGGACAAAACAATGTTTGGTACCACCCTATAAAAAATAATGGTAATAAAGCTTTATGGACAATTTAATTTTCCTTGCTTTTAACATTATCCATGTTTATAATTTATTTGTAGGGAAACAGCGCGTATATTCGTGGAAATATTACGCTTTTTTAAAATCATAAACTTATCGTACGCTTTTGCATTTAACTTGAGTTTTTTCCCGTTAGTAGACGCTAGTTGGTCGATTCGCCGCCCATCCTTTCAGTGTTTATTCAACAGCCACCAAAAATGTTTAGAAGTGGCATTTGATATACATAAAAGGTGAATAGACTGGAATAATTGTCGATTATGTATATCAAATGCCACTTCTAAAAATTTTTGGTGGCTGTTGAATAAACACTGAAGGAATGGGCGGCGAATCGACCAACTAGCGACTACTAACGGGTTAACTAAATATAATGCAACTACAACAAATATAGATAAGCTATAAAAAAATAATATATTCTAATTAAAAAATGAAAATTAAATACTGCAACTATTCCAAAAATAGATCCATAAAAAGATGAACAACAGAAGAAATAATATCTTCTAACTAAAATATAAAAATTAAAAATATTTAGAGAAATACGAGCATTTGCACAGAATAATTTTCAACTACGCATGAGCAAACAATAGATAAATTAGGATTGCATAATTTAGTATTCAAATATATAAAGAATATTATATGAAAAATTCAGTTGAATATCGTGAAAATTCAAAAAATTTATCGGCCATAGAGTGCATCGGCCTGTTTTATCAATACTTCCATATGTATACATCTTATTCTTTCTGAAATAAGTATAAAATAAATTATATGACTTTATGCTGTCAATTTCAAAGCTAGAATGTTAAATAGAAGGAAAACGTGAACTGAAGAAGTGGTGTAGTATTTATCAGTTTGTCGCTATGGAGCGATGAATCTATATTTAAAATTTGGAAATTCAAAGGTAGATTTTGGGGTAAAAAACACTACGTGTTTCCATTAAAGTGTATGCATAATTAAATTCAATGGTGGAAATATAATAGTTTGTGGTTGTTTTTAATGGTTCAGTTTTGATCTCCTGGTACTTACCAAGAAAATTTTAGCGATAGAAATGTTATTCAACATCTCCGACATTTACAAAAGTTCGGAAATAATCCTTTTTCGTTTCAGCAGCTCACAAACTTCTGGCTGTTCAAAGGTTCTGTTTTATTTTTCTATTATGATTGCTTGGGAATTGCGCGCTGGCCTGTTCATGGCCCTAACTCAGAGAAACATAAGTCAATCAGATGAATTGGAATATTGACAAGTTAAACTACTAAGTCCCGACGACTGAGTTTATATTCTTATTCTTGTTCAAAAATGGTATGCGATCCCCCAGTCCAGAAACTTGTTTTGACAGTCTACCTGATACCAGATATTGCAAGAAAAATTGGAATAATTTATATTGATGTTGATTTCTTCTATAGAAGCAAATTATAAATTGTATTCAAATTTAAGATTTGATAAAACCTTGCCAGTTCTTAGGCTGACGTTTTTCCGGGTGATGAGGAAAATTGGGTATGTTTTAATTTTCCTTTCTTAAACTATTTAATTGGTCATTGTATAATTATTTGATTTGTTTGTGATAGAGCACAATTGTTAATCAATGATATTGCAGATTTGAATTACACATTACACATTTCTTTGTTTTAAATATGTAATTTAGTTTAAAAAAGTATGGAAAAAAATATTTTTTAATTAATATATATATATTATATACAGTGCAGGGAATATTTTAAAATTTGAATGGTGTTCTTATTCTATACTAAACTAAACTATATAAAATTGTTATTAAATATTTATTTGGTGATCATCAATACTGTTATTATATATTTAATGACACACATACTTAGCCTGAAATAAGCTGAAAATATTTTTTTTAAATAATTGCACACATAGTTAGTCTCGCGAAGATTTTTTTTTTTTTCTTTTTTATCTTTCCACTAGCAGAAGGTGATCGCCAACAAGATTTTTAAAAATTATACGTATTCGCTTGTGACCTAATTTAAATAAAAAAAGATGCCATATGTCTTAATTGGCGCTGGAAGTTAAGCTGTAGCGATATCTAATGAAAATAATATTGTCACAAATAACTTCAGTTTTAATTTTGCTCTTGTCTTGTGTGGACGGGAAATCGTTATCCTTATTTTATGTTCTTCCGAGCCAGGCTGAATTGTGAACTTTTGTGAAAATTGATTTGTTTAGATTCATTCTATGAGTCCTCTTCCATAAATAGTAATTACTAGTGATATCTGAGTTATGGTGAATGCAATGTTATTTTATTATCTCTACACGTTGATTTTTTAGTGATTGCATTGCAAAAATAAATAGCTTATTTTTCTTTTCTCCAAGGAAAAAAAAAATGTATACTATAATATGAATTATTCTCCTAAATAACGTTAAAGAGGACCATTAATTTTACACTAAAGTAAAATATAAATTAAATTTAACAAAATATCCATCTATGAAATATTTCTGTATTGTATAGATGTCAGAAGAGGGTGTATGTCTTCTTTCAATGATCTTTTCACTAGTCGGGCAAATTGGAAACATTATAGTGAGTTAGGTCCGGAACAAATTTTAATGTTTTGCATTAGGAAAGGTTGAGGTTGAAAATTACCGATTCTTAAGACGTAAAACGATAAAATAATTTTAATCGTTTGGAGTATAAATTACTTCTGTAGAGTACAATTGGCTTATCCTATAACTTACAAAAAAAAAAAAAAAAAAAAAAAAAGAAAAGAAAAAAAAAAATGTAATTTGTGAAGCTTTTTTTACCACCTAGCTTCTTTTAAAAAGCAACTGATTTTCAGCTCACTCTGTTGCTTAGAAATTTCTGAATCTTCAACATACATTCAACTAACCTTTTTATACAAGTTGCTCTATACATTTGACTATAAATTATGCAAAAATAATTTAAGAATCAATTGCGCATACGAGGTTAAAAATTATTTAATGCAAATACTCATCGTACAAATGCTCATACTATATTTATAATGCTTTTTAAATAATACTGAGAAAATGAGCACGTTAGACATACCTGCCAACATTCTAATTAATATTTCATAGCATTCTTAATATCCACCATTTTTCACACCAGTATTTTTGGAGAGTATTTTTCTTCTTATTTAATCGTAATTGCATTTGAAGAAAATTACTGTATAAAAAAAAATGGTGTGGAAAAAGAGCCAATCCTACAAAATATTAGTTTAAATGTTGGCAGGTATGCTTTCAGACTATTGTTTAAGAGTTTTTTAATTAAATGCCTTCCTGAATGAACACAAATCGTTACTAATTAATACTTAACATATACAATGTAAATTGTATTGGTACTCAGGATTTTATATGTACTCGTACAATAAATTGTAAATGATACTTAATTAATTGTAATTGGCTAACCAATTTTAATTGGTAGTTGAAATATGCAATCAAGATGCGATTCCTTTCACCTTTCCAATAAATGTTTTATTTTAAAATTTATTTATCATTTTTAACATAAATATGACTACGAAATAATAATCTAGCTAAAATTGGCTTAAAAATCTGTAAACTAATACACAAAATTGCATTTTCTTACAGTTAAAAAATTTCATGAAAGCTATAATTAAAGTTGTTTATTAGATTATATATCTTCTTATTCATACGTCATTACTTATGCTTCCCACTTTTATATCATTCTCTTGAAAATCGTATAAACGCCGCTTTAGTGTATATTTATTTATCTCTCTATACTCATAAACAATTACAGAAATACACGAATCTTTAATAAATGTCCTGGTATCAATTTCTAATCTTTATTTGAAGATTATTTCTTTCTTTTAATGTACAGTTTAGCTTTAGAAATCTGATTCTAAATCTAGTACTAGTCGATTTAGATTTATGTGTTCTCACATATAGAATAGTTTAAATTTGCTTAAGTGATTAGCTGCATATTGAAATGAACTCTAAATTTTCCAATAGAAATAATTAAACTTAAGAAGATAAATAATGCCTAAGCGATTCAGTTAATGTAAATACACATTTTCATGTTATTCCTCTATTATTAGTGAGTCTCAGAGTAATTAATTATCTTAAAATGAACCGATTTCAAAGGTCATCTCCAAATCGAAATTCGATACTTATAGTTGAGATTCTACTGAATAATCATGAATGTTTAACAGAACGTAAGCATTAGCTTTGAAATTAAAAGCAATCAGTATAATATTTCATTCTGGAATAAAATCTAGCCTACAAATTTGATTTTTATCCCTTTTCAAATTACAGAAATAAATGATTGAAAATGATAAGTGTGCTTCACATGACGAGAACAATATTTTCATTTAATAATTTAAAATCTTATGCAATGGAACTATTTCGAATCCTGGGATTTTTAATGATAATAAACTGCTCTTTTTAAATTGTGTGATAATTTTTATCGAAATCATCAGGCTGTGATTTAATAATTAAATAGTCATTACTGTAACGATATTGTTAAATTCTGAGATAATCATTTTTTTTTTCCTTTTTTTAGTTTCACTTTCATTGCATTAAAAAAAAGAAAGAAATTTTATAGTAAATATGTTATATAACGTATACCGGAAAAACATAAAACAATATAACGGAAAAAATAATCAGTTAATGACTAAACACAAATTAGCCTCTTCTATATTGATTGCTTCAACATTTATTAGCCGATAGTAGAAAATGGTATGGCACATACACTCCTTCTCGTATTTATAAGGACACTTTATGTTTTGAAATAACTAATGTAAAAATAATTGTGAACAAGATTATACTAAGTGCACTTAATATATCTAGTACCCTAAAAACCAAAACTGCTATGTTTTTTTTAATATGAAACAAAATTAATAAAAAATAAAGCAAAATTTTTTTCTCCGCGTTTTCAGATGTTCATAATTATAGGGATAATCAAGATTTTTTTCGTTTTATTTAACTTACTAGCGGATAAATTACATTTGACATGCGAATTTGTTAACTACTGGGCTAGATTAGTTCATATATAAGCCTTCAATTTTTCTTGGATGGACGTTACTGATAATTCCTCGAAAAAAAGAACGTTCATGTAGTGAAGTATGATAAATGTGTTTTTTAAGTGGAAGGATAATTTCAATCCGCCGAATTTCTAATGAAATTCGAAGATCTAAAATTGGAAAAGGAAATATGATCAAAAGTTGAACTGCTGGTTCGATAGGAGAGAGATCTGATGCAAAATCAGAGTTGTTTTACAGAGATCGAAGACTCACAATTCCTCTTACTGTTCTACTCGTAATGACTGCTGTTGAATTTGCTCGTAATTTTTAACGAAAGGTTGGGGTCCACATTTATGCATGTTTAAAATAATTAATAATATGTTAAAATGAATAAAAAAAAAAAACCCTGTAATAATCAATAAGCATTTAATGGGGGAAAGAACGTCTGCGTTAAATTTGAATAAAGACAATATTAAATGGTAAAATGGTGCACTTTCGGATGAAAAACATTTTATTCTTGATTAACCAAATGGTTTTAACAGTTACTGGCACGATCTGAAGATAGCGAAAGACAGAGCAGATTTTTAAAGGCAGATATGAATCGGGCATTTTAAAGGTGGATCTATGGTGCTCTGGGGAGCTGTTTCTACTGAAGGCAGAATGAATTTAGTAATCATTAAAGTGATGAACTTTTGAATAGTTTTAATTCTTTTTTTTTTTTTTAGGTGAAACTAGTCCATTGATATAAAAAATTTGAAAATTTACTTTGTTGGACCGCGTCCTATATTATCTGATGCATTGGTAAAATTAAGCAACTTTTTTTTTTTTTTTTTTGGGGGGGGGGGGGGGTGGAGGGGGGGTATTTTCTGATATTATTAAATTTTTTACTTTCCATTTATGATAGATACAATTATACGCATTTAATAAGGGAAAAAATGGATTTACTCGTACTAACATTCCCAACACTACACAGAACAGCTCACTTAATGATATTATTAAGTGATATTATTAAGCTCACTTTTCTGATATTATTAAATTTTTTACTTTCCATTTATGATAGATACAATTATACGCATTTAATAAGGGAAAAAATGGATTTACTCGTACTAACATTCCCAACACTACACAGAACAGCTCACTTAATGAAAGAAACACCAAATCTTTTGTGTGAGCACGTTGAAATTAAAAAAAATATTTTAAAACATCATGCTAATGCTCAGACTTGCTCTTTAGTTTCTTACATAGAAACAGTTTACATACAGGGTGATCCAAAAGTCAGAGAAAAAAATATATTATTCAAAAAATATTGACCATAACACTATGCGGTTTTCACTGAAATGCGCAGAAAAGCATGGGATATATATATATATATATATATATATATATATATATATATATATATATAATTTATTTGTATATATCAGAAAAAAAATAGTTACATTTTTCACTAACAGATGACGCTGTATTCGCCGTATTCTCTCACATTTTAAACAGATCCGCCTCTCTAATGACACCATATTGTGAATACTGATTAATGTGACTTAGGCATGTTGCATATGATTAATTTAAATATGCATTAGCTAATATTTAACATTAATTGCTTATTACTGCTGTTAATCGTTCTAAACAGAAAATCATGATATTGTTAAGAGATGAAGCATTGTTAGCTAAGCTATATTATGAGAAGTCCCAATGCTTAACATCTGACGGCCCTTATAATGAATGGCGGCCATCACATTGAAAATTTGTAGTCCTAGTTGCGTCTTTGAATGTACTGCGCCATTGTAAAAATGTAATTTTACAACTAAAGCGCCACCTGATGGAGAAAAATTAAAGTAATTTGGCATTATTATTATTATTATTATTATTATTAATAGTGCCATGGACAAAACTTTCTGAATAATATACTTTTCTGAGACTTTTGGATCACCCGGTATATATATATATATATATGTGTGTGTGTGCGCGCATAACAATAATTAGGCGTCAGTATTCAGAACTTTTAGCTTCGATAAAGAACTTGTCAGCTATTCTGCCTGGTTCCAGTCACAACATGTATCCTGCATTTCTACCTCTATGATACTCTAATAAACAAGGAAGTATGAATCTGTAAATTTTCTATGGAAATCAAACAAACTTAAAGAACATGGTCGAAAATATAATATGGAGTACAAATTTTGTGCCACTGCAGCCCCTGGGTCAAGACATGACTTCAGAAGTTTTACCTGTTTTCATAAAAACAAACAAAAGGTAGACGCTGAAGCCTAGATGTGCGGACCTGTGGTAAGTGTTTGGATCGTGACTGGTACGCCTTGCGTTTAAACTTGCCAGGGAACTCTCTTAAATTATTTTTAACAGGTTGTTTGAGATTATCCTTCAATGACAGTAAACACTGTGATGAAATTCATTGTAATGGTTGAAAACGTCTATTGGTTTGAACATTTTGGCTTGTAATCATAGTTATAATTAAGTAGAAATTAAATTTGTAAATTTAAGCAGGAATTTCCCTTTTTTTAAACTCTTTAATACCGTGCACGTACAATTGTAAGGTTAGACATTAACTGATATTTCTGATTTCTGAATATTTATGTAACAAATGTCAAAAAAGAGTGAGTGTACGAGTTTTCTAAAACACAATATATCTATTTTTCTTAAAAGGTGCCAGCAAAATAAAAAGTTATCTATAAATTAAAAAATGATTTAGATTTTAAAACTAAAGTGTTTCCGACATTAAAAACAACTTCTTTTTTTTTCATTTTATTCCTTATTTATATCTTTTATAGCGAATATATTTATACAAATATTCTTTTTATTTACTTGACTAAATTCAATAATTAATTTATCTTAAATCAATCAGTTATTTCATTAAAAAAAAAAAAAAAAAAAAAAAAAACATTTTTTGTTTAAAAATTTTTAGTTTCTTTACCAGCATTTGAACATGAAACCTACCAGTTACGAGTCAATCACATTATCACAACAACTCATATCCTTGTTTACAAAGGATTTTTTGTACATTTCATGAAAGTAGTTCCATGTTTATTTCATGGTTCATATTTTGACTTAAAGATGCAGAGGTGCAAACTTTTATAGGTTTTCAGCCACGTTCTTTAATTCCTATTTGGTTCAGTTTCACAGCGGGCCCACTAGCAGCCGAGCGATCCTTCACTCAAAGCTGGTAGACGTGCGGTGCCGGGTTCAATCCCAGGTCCCGCTCATCGGTCTAGCCGTTCAGAGTTTTTCGTTGTTTTCTGCGAAACTTGCGTAAATACTGGCTAGGAACCCTTAGAAATCCCCCCCCCTGGAGGGCAGTCTTCCTCTGGCCTAGGACCTTAGTGCATTCAGTCGGCCTTAATCCCCACAACCCAAGCCAGATTCATAGCAATTTTACAGATTTTACAAATTTACCCTTCTTTTGTAAGTGCTTTGATGACATCGATCAAAATCCTTAATAAACCCGCGTACTTGATTCTGTTCTTACAGTTAGAAATGGTATCTTAAGCAAAACATACAATTTTGTAAAAATATTAAGAAAAAAAAGAAAAAAAAATCAGAACTTTATATTAATGTTTAAAATTTAATGCACTTATTTAGCTTTTGAAAAAAAAAATTGTTTTTATTAAATTTTAAACGTTACCTTTCGTAACGTTTACAAGTTAACAGACTGATTTATTCTATATAAATATACACATCTGTAATTCATAATGTATCGGCTATGAAACAAAATTTTCAGTAATTTATATTGATTCGACAATATATCTTTTCTAAGTAAGTTTAATTAACAGGCAGAAAATCAATAAAAACATAAACAATTAATTACGTTATTATATTTGTTAACTAATTTTTTAATGCTTAAAAAAACAATATAGTATATTGATAAACTCATGGTTCGTACTGCATTCATTAACTGTTATTTATGCTTTAGCTTTTTTTCCGTTCCACGTGACATATAGATTTTCTCTTAAAACAAATAAATAAAAGTATCATTTGGTAAAAACAAGAGAATGGAAACGTTTGATTAAACAAGTAGATAATTAAACATCTAATTAATCATAATTAATAAGGATTTTAATCGATAAGGAAGAACATTGTATTACACTACTTATTCAGCAATTACAGCCAATTAATTAAAAAACTTATTTAAAAATAGATTAAAGATATCCGTTATGTGTCATAAACACTGGTAAATTTTTAGATAGCATGAACATAAGATATTACACTAATTCTAGCATCTGTAATAATTAAAGGTCAATGTGAATAGGAAATATATCTTATCGATTTATGTCTAATTTATTTAAAATAAAATGAGAATAGTAATTATTTATGAAAGCTTCAGAAATCCTTCTAAACAAGACACTAGATATATATTCCACTGGACACATTGATTTAAACAGCTTCGTGTTTTCAAATGTTCTATCATATGAAGTATCTTAAATGGGCCCCTGGGATCCTCGGTGATCCCACGTGACACAAACTTAATTTTTTCAAATGACAACCTACTGTTTCTTCGCAGAATCGGGGTAAGCGTAAAAAAAAATTGTTTTAAATAATGTGTTGCTTTATTTTTATTTTGCAGAGTAGGGGACACCAGGATCCCAATTCTTATGTTATAAAAGAAAATCCGTAAATCCTAAAATATCTCGGGAAAAAAAAAAAAAAAAAAAAAAAACAGTACTGCTGAACACATAGATTTAAAAAATTTCGTGCTTTCGATGCGTTCGACTACTCCCCAATATGAAAAAAAGCAATACATGATTTAAACAGACTTTTTCCACTTAACACGATTCTGTAAAGAAAAGACGTGGTTTCCATGTGAAAAAATTGAATTTGTTTCACGTAGGGCCTCTGGGAGCCCCCGGAGGCCACCTATGGTACTTCATCTGATAAATTGCTTGAATAAAAGATACTTTTATGATCGAGATGTTCAACGAAATTGCTTTTATTTTTATGTATTTTGGGATTTCCAGATTTTTTATTACAGCATAAGAATAGAGGTCCTGTGCCCCCCTTCAACTCTGCAATCTAACAAAAAAAAAAAAAAAAAAAAAAAAAAAAAAGAAAAGAAAGAGAAAGAAAGAAAGAAAGAAAAGAAAAGAAAAAGAAAGAAGTACACGATTTAAAACACATTTGGGTAAACTAACAGGATTTGTAAATTAAATAGACTATGTGTCGAAAACAACTGATAGGCTTGTAGCTCTAGGTAAATTATTTATATTTACTAAGATTTGCGAGGGGGGCGGGGAAGGGTTCATACGGGTTTTTACAAAAATGATTTTTCGCATTCTGACTGAAATAACTGGATGTCCAAATTAGATGCATGACATGTATAATACCCCAAATGAAATTTTAACTCTAGAAAATATTTAAAATCTATTTCATTCTTTTGACGATAACTTTCTTATTATTCGATTCAAACGAACTTTTGGCAGAAGTTGCTGTATATATCAGGTTTTAAAACCATTCAATAAAAAAGTCTCCTCTCATCTTTTTCTCATGCGCAGTAAAATAAAAATAAAAAAATATTTACGACAAATACTCATTGCTACAAATTTTATGTTTCTGATTAATGTTTTTCTAATATTTGGTTAATGTTTCTGCGAGTTTTGGAATTTTTTTTAGATCCACTCTTGTTATAAGCAAAAAACTTGAAAAAGAAATTATAATTTTAGAAAAAGATATTATATCTGTCTAAATATTCCTTCGATTCCTACATTAAAAAAAAAAAAAAAAAATCAAATATTACAAATAGTAACTTAAATCTTGATTTAAAGTTACAAGCCATTTGTAGTTTTTTTATGATACAGTCGAAAATATTTCGTTTTCTTTCATTTTTTAGTTGGTCCCCTGAATGTACTCGTAACTAAATTGTTACTGGAAAGTGTGAAGTTTAAGAAAGTTCTTTGTATCTCTGAATTTCAAGGCCACTTTTTTTAGTAAGTTCTTAGAAAATAGAAAAAAATTTCAAGATCAAAAACATTTTTAATAATTTGATTTCCCATTTTATGTCTAAGGTAAATATTTAAGAAATTAAAGTAGTGAAAGTTTAATGAATACCCTATATATGTATGTATAATAATATTAGAGCTTTTGTATTTTTTCGAAAAAAAAAAATTATAAATAAAATAAAAAAATAAAAAAATAAGGAAGAAAGAGAAAAGTATACAGATCGTTTTCAAATAAAATAATAATAATAAATATTCGATATAAATACTCACAGATAAAGCCATTATAATCGAAGGAAGTGCTTAAAAATGAACACATTTTACTCATTTTAAAGATGTAAATATGCAAAAGTTACATTTTTTTTTTTTTTTTTTTTTTTTTTTTAAATACAAAATTTACGACTTATTTTATAAGACTTAGACATTGTAAAAAATGCTCTATAATTCAGTTTTTTCTCATAATTAAAATAAGACAATAAAAAGTATAAATATGCTTAAAGAAGATGAGGAAGAACTATATTTTATGATTTCGATAAAAAAATATTCCGCTGGAAAATAGCTTGAGTGACTTGTCAACTGCATGAAAAATTTCTAATCGATAAACTCATTTTTACGAGTTTCTCATACTCCAGAATTTTAAAATATATATTTATTGATTCATAATATTATTAGCTAGAGATTGTAGTCTTTTATAAATTATTGATTTAATTTTTTAACTTGTCGATTAAACAAAACAAAACAACAACAACAATAATAATAATAGTAAATAAACAGATTTTTAGTTGAAGTTGATTATTACTTCAGTTAATCAATTTACTTAATTGTATTTTTGATGCACAACATGAGTCGGCTTAAATACTGAATTTTTATAACGCTTTGAGAATTAAAAAAATTGAAATTTATATTTCACATATCTATTGATATTTAAAAAAAAGAAAAAAAAGAAAAGAAAAGAAAAGTGAAGAAAGAAAATTAATAACACTGTGCATACACTTCGTAGTTAATTACAAGAAAATATTAATTCTCAGAAAGTAAAATCAAGGTCCTACTGTATTCTAAGCAACTGTAAATCTCTTTTTTGTTACTTTGAACTTATGATGATTGAAATATTTATTGATAGAGGATAAAAACTATTCCATGAATGTGACAGAAATCGACGCGTTTCTGATTTAAGCACACCCTTATTCCTGGAGGTAATTTAGCTTATTCTCAAGAACCGCCGCGGAATTTCACTGTTCTCGTCTTTTAATACTTATGGTAGAAAGTCATAAACTAGTTTCCAAGTAACTGGGATGCGTTGCGTATTTTCAAGTATAGTATGATCGTAATATATTTTTTCCTTATGAAGCATAAATACGTTCTCATGCTGGATCTCATGACTTATGATAGGCGTTAAAATTCTTCTACGTTATTTGTAAGTGTTCGCCAATGTAGTGGATTTTTTTTTTTTTTTTTTTTTTTTTTTTGTATGTGATATCCTTGATGGCAGAAATCTGCCAGGTGGTCCAATATTTTTTCTACTCCTACCCGCATGACAAAGTTAAATTGCGACAGTCTGAAACTTTCCTTATGGCTGTTACAAGTACATTAAATAGCACGGAACAAAACAGAAAGGCCCCATACCGACATCTGGTATCCATAAATTGTTCTGTGGGAAGCTAAAAAGTTCTAGGGGATATTTATTCTATATGCATCTGTGTGTTTGTCAGTAAGAGGAGGGGGGTGTACTTTATAATTCAAATAAACCTAAGTCTTTTTCTTTTTCAAGTAAGTCTTACCTAGCAGCAATATTGCAAAGCCGAATATAAAGTTTGTTGCTAATTTTGAAATATAAGAATCAGAAAAACTTTTAATGCGTCTCCAAAATCTTAGTATCCCATTTTTTTTTTTTTTTTAATTCTATCGTAAAACATACTCTTTTATACTGAATTAAGACTTACAATTTAGTCCTCTTTTAGATTTAATCCATTTTTAATAAAGATTTATATAAAATTATTATGGTTGGTTGGGTTTTACGTCGCACTAGTGCTGCACAATCGGCAATTGCCGATGGTCTGGGACTCACCCTAGAGGTGTTCCTGAGACATGCCATCACAATTTTGATCTTTCACGGAAGGGATGGCTCCGTTTCGGTGACCCCCAGAGGTATAATTTTGATGGGAACATGGACGACATTGCGGCCACGACAGACTTGTGTGCACCAGCCACCATTAGTGTACACGACGGTCTTTGGCCGGCTCGAGTACCGAACCCGCAATCTTCCAATTACGAGCCCGGCGCTCTACCGACTGGGCTATCGCGGCCTAAAATAATTATGAGATTTTTATCGACTTCGCTATAATTTCCGCTACGTACGTACCATGTACAGTTGCAGGAAGGAGAAAATGACTCCCTTCTAATTATGTAGTAATTCATCGCATAAAAACGATACTAGTTTGAAATGAAAAATAAATAAATAAATAAAATAATAATAATAACAATTACTTTACACTAATCATAAAATAAACATTGAGGCCGTCTGCATTATAGGTTAGGGTTTAATTTGTCGCTCTAAGTTTAATTTTGGAGAATAGAATTAATGACACCGTTACCTTCGGCTTAAAAAGTTTCTTGAACCGGTACGGACATCCATACCAGAAATTGGATTCGAATCCAGCATTCGGTAACTGAAGGCTAGTCCGTATACATAATAAAATTAGAAAATAAATTAAAGGTTTTAGCAGATTTGACAAAATATAATTATTCCATACAAATTGTCCAAATAGTAAATTTCTGGCTATCTGGCTGAAAGTTTTCGAATTAAAATTATTTAAATATTTGATTGTTAAATTATATCTACAATTTTCGGTTTACTTTTTCATAGCTAGAATTGTATCGTGTTTGGTTTGCGCACAATGACTACTTAAATAGTCTTGTAATTTCCAAAATTTGAAGATGTAAAATATAAATTATGAAATCTCAAATATTTAAAAAAAAAGTCCCGAATCAAAATGAACCAAAACCTTTGTTACGTTCCATTCACAAATGGATGACATGTATAGAAGTTTTAAACTTTTCTTTTTTATATTTGTCGAATTTATAGAAATAAATAGTTATGTGTGTACTATGGAATTCTGCCTGGAATGGAAATTATCATGCTTACGATAAAATGTGACCTTAAATTTTTCCTAATTTTAAATAAACTACGTCCATTCTTTTCATACTAAAGCTAATTGATTCATGTGGCGGAATGGTTAGCAATCTAGCCATATATTTCAAGGTGCCGAGTTCGAATCCTGGTTCAGGCATAGATGTTCGTAATGGTTGGAAGTTTACTTTATACATTTTGGGATTCCGGTTTAAGGAGCTTTTGTGAGCAAAAAAGGACCATAGAACGATCATTCACAACTTAAACCACGATGAATCTTCATACCTTAACTAGATCTCAAAACCTGGCACCATAGAACTAAACATTCTGCCACCAGATGGACCTGCTAAATCAGGAAACCTTAACAGTTATAGTAGAAAAGGTATATGTGTAAATCCTGAAAGGTAAAAGGATGATGAAACGTAAAAAAATTTAGTTGGGATTCTGCATTTATTTATTTTTAATGAAATCAGTAATAAGAACCGTCATTTTAAACTCCTTATATGTATGTAAGGTATAAATCCACAAGATCGAGAATAAGAAAAATATTAACAAAAAAAAAATATTAAACATTACAAAAATCCCGAATATTCAGTTTATATCGAAATTTAAAAATATCCAGAGTAGAAAAAAAAAAAAAATACATAAAAAAAATTCAAATAAGGAAAAAAAATTAATACATGCATTATATATATACTGGGTGTCCCATAAGTCTGCATGCATTTTAAAAATCCCTAAAAATTGAAGGAATTGGTAAAATTGAACGCGCGGTTCTAAAAAAGTTACTCTCGTAAAGCGGATTTTTTTTTTTTTAGTAAAATAAATAAATAAATAAATAAAAATAAAAAATAACTTTTTCGTCGACAGAGGGCGCTTCACGGATGCTCAACAATAAATATGCAAATCAGAGCCCTATAAATTGCATACTTTTACGTTTAACACAGTTTACATATTATTTTACCTCCATACATGAAAAATTTAATTGCGGTGCTGACTTAGTGGATAAAACATTTTTGGTGAAGATGTCCCTCATGTCAGAACTGTCGACTGCAACTGCAACAACTAGCGGTTTTGTAACTCATTTACTGTAATTTGTGGTGATGCTGGACTCATATAATAGGATTTATATCCCTGTAAATATTTGCATGAAAATAATTATAGATTTCTATGGAAATGTGTGATTTGCTCACGTACAGGTGCCCACTACGACGAAAATTTTAACTATTATTTTTTTCTTCACCAGAAAATAAATAAATAAATAAAATAATAACATTTTTGAAAAGTGTTCAATTCTAGAAATTCCTTCAATTTTCATGAATTTTTTAAATGCCAACAAACTTATGAGACAAACTTATGTGCGCGTGTGTGTGTGTACTGCTTAGTTGGAAATTTGTATAATACTTTTAGCAATGCTGATTGTTTTCTTTTAAATTTTTAAATAAAAATTTTCTAATAATTTTCATTGCAAAAGAAAATTTTGAGTTTGTATTTCAAAACTCCTTAGAATATATTAACACGTTTCCTTGTTTATCACGAAACGAGTAATATTTCAGGAAAACATTTTTCGAAGAAGTTATGAATTAATGTTTTATGTATTTATTAATGAGTGTGACCTCAACATCCTCATATTGATGACCCTATTAATATTCGGAAAGTTTGAATAGAAATTTATAAATTAGATAAATTTCTAGACCGATTCAATCTAAAATAAGCAAATAATAGCACAAAAGTGCGTGTTACTAATGGAAAATGTTAATTCCGAAGTCAGTTCTGGCTTTATTGTTATTTTATTATTATAATGATGAAACGATAATAAAAAATAGTTGTATAGTATAAATATGAAGTTGTGTATAATGTATTGATAAAATTATATGTAATTAATCGTTTATAAATTCTATGCTTTTATTTTCTTTTTCCTCTAAAATAATGACAGTATAAAAACGTTGAATATATTTATTCCAAATAAAAGATTTTTTTTTTTCTTTCAAATTAAATAACAATTGAGATATCACGTAAAGTCGTGTAAATATAACAACAAATTTACAAGAAATAATTTTTAAAGAATATTTTTAAATGAAAACATTATTTGCATTCTTCATTCAATAAATTGAGTTCTGTTAAAGAAATAGAATCAGTGACAAATATATTACATAACCTTTTTTTTCAGTATTACCAATAACAAAGATTATTAAAGAAAGAAGAATGTTCTAAAGCTGTGACTGTAGGGTGAAGTGGGTTAGTTGTAAAAGTGGTGTAAGTGTAATTATGTGTTGGTGTGGAACACATTGTTTGAGATCACCAATGGTGGTCCAGAGTGAAGCTTTCCGACGAATCCCGTTTCACTGTGACAAGTGAAGTGATTCTGACCGCCAGTTAATGCGCAGAGAGAGGGCAAGATAGTATACACTAGGGTGCCTAGACAAAGAATATTTTGGCCTAGGTAACCGCAGATTAGCAATATAGGCACACTAGTATACACCACGGAATGTTCATAAATGTAATCAGCATAATCAAGGTGCGATGGGGGAGGAAAACATTGTGTACAATAACAAAACACAGTTTTACATCTTTGAGAGAGGTAACGTTACATCACAGTGGCATTGCTGAGAGAATATTCTGTATCATCTTCTTAGGGGTGCTGTAAGTTCAGACTTTTAGTTTATAGACGACAATACACGGACACGCCTTCCCCGAACCATGCAAGAACTGAAAAATGCTTTGAGAGGAAAGTGTGATAACAGGCCTAGGATAGCTTCATAATTTAGTAGACAGCATGGATAACAGATAAAAAATGTGCATTATAGTGTCCGAAGAGAGCATATTCGTTACCGAGAGATTGATATCTATAATTCTTCAACCCGGAAAGATTTTTTTTTTTTTTTTGCAAAAATTTTAAAGATAAGTTGTATTTATTATTTTGTTATTCTGCCAAAATAAACAAACTTTGTCTACTAATTGTTTTATAAATAAAACCATTAAAATTTTTATTACTGAAAAAATTATACTGATAAATAAACCTGATTAGCAGGGATGTCAATATTATCTGTGCAATTGAGATATCATCCCAAAAACACATATTAAGTGATGATTAAAGTTTCAACAACAAGTTTTACATCTTTCATTGAAACAGCTTGACAAAGAACTTAAAAGAACCTTTTTTGCTGGAAGAACTTGAAGTCTAACACACGCAAATATTACGTAAATTATTTATAATTCATAAAATTTTAAATATTTCTGAAGGTCTGACACGTTTGATTTTGAATACTTTTGAAGCATATCTACCGATTTTCAGGAAACATTTGGCAGATTTTGGTAAAAGATAATTCATGAAAAAATTAATCAAAACAAAAAGTAATTATTTTTAATATTTATTCAGAAAAAATTACTGTTATTTAAAAAAGAATAAAATACAAAATAAATAAAAACTACTGATGTTGTTGCCTAGACGGAGAAAAACCGTTTTTAATACACACAGAAAAAATATTAGTAGCTGAAATTTTTTTGTAAACAATACAACTAAGCTGCAGTTGCATTAACTTGAATGTATGAATTAACATTTTGCAATTATGTAAATGGAGCGGGGTCTACTGCACGTAGTGAATTAATTAATAATAAAAAAAAATTCAGAGCTTTTCCGCATTTGGAACTGCCAATTCGATAAATCTTTGTTTGAAATGCCCTTACTTTAAGGTTCTTTTAATATCATATTGAGCCAATGTGAAATCACAATGATGTAATTAATAGTCGCATAAGTCACAAAAGGACTGAAATGTGATTTGTTTACATAATCAAATATTGACTCTAGTAATATCAATTTAATGTATCAATTCAGAAGCAATCGTAGTTGTTTCTTTGTGATGTCATATAATACACATTTTACTGTCGAGTAGCTGATGGAAATATTAATTTAAGCTAAATCAACCAGAAATATTTAATGAAAATGAATTTTAATAAAAAAGGTACAGTCGGTAACAAAAGTCTCCGAACACTACCAAAAATTCCTATATAAAGAAAGTACACTTAATACAGTTTTGTTAAATAAATCCTTGTCGAATCCTGTTTTTAGACTGACTAAGAACAGGATTCGACAAGGATTTATTTAACAAAACTGTATTAAGTGTACTTTTTTTATATTAGAATTTTTGCTAGTGTTCGGAGACTTTTGTTACCGACTGTATAAGAAACTCAACTTTAACCGAATTTATGAAAACTTGGTATTTAAAATTGAAATCCTACATGTTCATTGACTGGAAAATCCTGTGTTTTTTCAATGATAAAAACAGTTTATTGAATTGATTATTATATCTTTTTAAATGAATACCCCCCCCCCCCCCGAAAAGAAAAAAAAAAAAAAAAGAAAGAAACTCTAGGTTTTTCCTATCTGTCTGTATACTTTACTTATAACAGCAAATGTGGTTGTACTGCCAGATTTAAAAAACTACACTCTTTATAAAATAACATAAATTTTTAAAAAACTAGTTGTGCTTAAGTGTTTATTTACTGGTCAGATCACCCTACTTTATTTTTACTTTCTTCTATATTTAATAGAAGAAAATATTGGATTCGTAAAAATTTGCGACTTCCGGTTTTCGACGAATTTAATCTTTAACCACATTTCTTACGACCATGGAAGCCTCTGCGCAAGTGCCACTCAACGAGTCCACTGTTAAAATTGGGGAGATAACCTTTTAGTTGAGAGAAAATAAACGATAAGGGAACTGGATGTTTACAAAATACCAACCTGTCGGCCAACTTGGCACCCCTCCAAAATTTTGGCCTCGTCCTCACTGCTAGGCGTGGGAAACGTGGTTACACTATACATGTTTTGAGACGTCTAGAAAACGATTTGGTCATTTTCTTCTGTCTCTGTGTGTGTGACAATTTTTTTTTCAACTGTATTTCACAGATTTCCATACATGTTGATATGTAGTTGCACATTGACATAAATGAGATCAACAGGTGACGTTGTCATCCCTTTTTTTCTTAATTTTTAACACGGCGGTTTAGGACAAACTTTCTTATAAATGTTCACAATGAGATATATTTTTAACGAATCATTATGAAATTAAAAAGAGTTATTGTTAATTGTAATAGTCAAATAGGAAAAAAAATTTGCACACATAGAAGCAAAGCGCCCCCCTCCCCCCCCCCCCCCCCCGCCTGAGGAAAGGGGGCTAATTTTCGATAGGAATATCTCTCAAAAGAACTCCTCAATATCTTTAAAACGAATGATTAAACCACTGATTTGTAATAATTTAAAGCACAGTTATTGATTTTTTTTAAACTTTATTTATTTTTATTTATTTATTTATTTATTTGAAAAACCTAAGAAAAAAAAACATTTTTTAAAGATATCATCAGTACAACATAAAATAGACTTTTTTGAACATTTAGTGTTACACTCTTCTGCATTCATCATGGAAACTAATATTAATATATTATTTGTACTGTGTGAATACGTATAGAAAAATATAGAAGAAAGTTTTGTAAAGGCCACAACATGCTAGATTTAATAACTTTTTTTTTCTTTTGTGATACGTTGTAAAATAGTGAATACCAACGTCCCAGTGACCTTATTTTGATTGATTTTGTACAAATATTTACAAAAGCTAAAATACATTTTGATTATTATGACACGATAACTTCTATTAGGGGGATACTTGAAAAATCAAATATTGTAATTTCTGGGCTTGAGAAAACAGAATTTATGAAAGTATTTTTAAATGTAAATTTTCACAATGCAATTCACATTTTCTATTTGACATCTTTCGGATTTTGACCGAGTTACTGAAAATTCAGATTTAAAAGATCAAGATGTTATCCTTAAGTCTACATTTTAGGGCATACATCTTACTAGAACGCATCCCTCATCGAAGCAAGTAACCAACATTGAAATCACGTGATGAGTGTTTTTCAGTTTTCTCCCTTAAAGGTCACGGGGTCACTTTTCTCTTCGGACAAGGAGTGATAAAGATTTTTCGCTGTGTCATCCAGCTGCGACAAGAAAAATGCCTAAGTATTCCTATGCATTTGGATGCAAAGAAAAATTTGTCAAAGGAGGGACACATCATTTCATAAGTAAGTACATACTTTAAAATTTTTTAAATATTAATATAATATTAAATGAAATATTTAAGGCACAAAATGAAAAGTTCTTTTATTGCATATGTGCATCCCAGGTTGCACATAACATTGTTTAACGTTGTTATAGCGTTGTTATAACCAATTTCTCACTGTTCAGATTTATTTTCAACGCTGTAACAACGTAATGTGTTACCTAGGATGCTAATTTAATTGCCTATAAATAATAATAATTATAATAAAAGTAGGAAATATGCAGAGTGTGGTAAACCGAACGAATCTGCCCGTTTCACTCGTCACGTGACCGACGAAAATCACCTACAATGTTGGTTACTCGTTTGGATAGGAACTTCAGTATTGAATGCGCACTCTTACTGATTAAAGTTTTGTATGGAGTGGTTTGAATTGAAAGAAAGTATTTCTTCATATAGCTGTCTCTATGAAGTCTGTTATTTGTACACGCAATTCTATATCATGTACATCAATGCATTCATATGTTGCACAGCACAAATCTACAGAAATAATGTTGGCGAAAGATTTGATAATTTTATCTAATACATCTGTTTTTGGTGTGCTGAAACAATCCGGAAATAAAGCCAGTTTTTTTCTTTATCACATATAGAATTTTGTTAATATAGGGCGTCTGCCGACACAATTTTTTCCGTGACTCTTCCCCCAATATAGCAATATAGTAAATTTCATAGTATGTTTCATGATTAATCATGAAAATATACTATAAGAGTTACCATATTGGTGGAAGAGACACGGAAAAGATTGTGTCAGTAGACACCCTGTATTGACAAAATTCTATACGTGATAGAGAAAAAGTGGCTTCATTTTCACCAAAAAACATAAAGGTTAGTCAAAATTTTAAATGTAGATTTGTGTTATATTAATCCATTTGCATTATAAGGAAAGGATTGGGTTGGGTTGTGGGGATTAAGACCCATTGACAGCACTAGGGTCCTAGGACTGAGGAGGAGTGCTCTCCGTGGGGGGTCTTTCTAGGGGGCCCTTGCCCGTATTTACGCGAGTTTCGGAGAAAACCATAGAAAACACCGAACGGCTAGGCCGATGAGCGCGACCCGGCACCTCACGTCTATCAGCTTTGAGCGCAAAGCCGCTCGGCCGCTGGTGGGCCCCCATAATTAAAGGAAATATATTCAAACGAAATTCTTTCATTTTTCATAAGGAAATGAAAAGAAGCAGCAAACTCCATTTCTATTTTTTAGCTAAAAAATTATGATAGAGACCAACAAAGTTGAGCGTATGCATACGACTCCGTTGATAGTGACCACCAAAATTAAGCGTACATATACGATAATGATGCAGTTGGGTTAATATAAACATAAACACCGAAATTGAATTTTCCCGTTATTTACTCTTAAATAAACAAAAACAAAATAGTTAAAATCCAATGCATAAAATATAATTACTGTGAACAACGTCAAGAAAAATACGCAAAAACCTATGTAACAAACTACAAATTTAGATTCAAATTTTATTTCTAATATGTATATTATATCAGTATAATAAAAAATTTGTTATTCAGTTTTTCATACGCATTTTTGTACTTGTGGTAAAATATGGTTTTCTTAAAAAAAAAAAAAAAAAAAAAAAAAAAAAAAAAAAAAAAAACTTTTTTCCATTAAGAAAAATATTATATTTACATTTATTTAAAAGTTTTGTTTCATAATCATATCTTTTATTAATAATTCTTCTGCATCTGAATAATCCAAACTTTAAAAACTTAAAAAAATTATTTTAATTATTTTTTAACAGAATTTTTTTAAAGTGTTATTGACTTCGGTTTCTTTGTCCGTCTGTCTGTCCGCGCTCTAACTCCCGTAAATATTCATGGAATTTCTTGAAACTAATATATGTTATTCAAGTTCGCTATCAGATGTTCCTACTGAAATTAGAGAGAATACCTTTACTGATTTGTGTACAGGGACACCCGAAAGTATTCTAAAGCATTGTGTTCTATGAGAGGTATTTCTATAAAGCATATTTTAATACCGTTACTTTACACAAATCTTAATGAAACTGAAATATGTTATTAGAGTCCACTATCGGATGATCCCCTTTGAAAATTTTGTAAGTACCATCACTGGTACATGATACAGGGACATCCGAAAGTATTCCAAAGCATTGCGTTCTATGAGAAGTATTTCTATAAACCAAATTTTAAGAACTTTACTTTACACAAATCTTAATAAAATTAAAATACATTATTCATATGCACAAAAGAATGCTTTCCATAGAATACAGTATGATTAGCATTATATTTACAGGGTCACACAAAAGTATTCAGTTACATTGATAGTTATTATTGAAATTTACTGGAATTGTATTTCCGTTTATATTAATCATTTTTATCACTTTCTAAATGTTTTTAACACTTTCCAATAAGGTTGAAAAGTGTTAATGACTTTGGTTTGTCTGTCTGACTGTCTGTCTATCCGCGCTCTAACTCCCGTAAACATTCATGGAATTTCTTGAAACTGGTATATGATATTCATGTTCACTATCGGATGTTCCCTATTGAAAATGGAATGAATTCCTCTACTGCTTTGCTTACAGGGACACTCAAAAGTATTCCAAAGCATTGTGTTCTGTGAGAGGTATTTTTATTAACTACATTTTAATTCCTTTACTTTACACAAATTTCAATGAAATTAAAACATGTTTTCAAGTTCACTATCGGATGTTTGCTATGGAAAATGGAGTAAATACCATCACTGGTTTGTGTACAGGGGTACCCGAAAGTATTTCAAAGCTTTCTTTTTATGAGAGGTATTTCTATAAACCAGATTTTAATAACTTTACTTCGAGCAAATCTTAATAAAATTGAAATATATTGTTCATATGCACAAAAGAATGCTTTCTACAGTATGTAGTATGAATAGCATTAAATTTGCATAAAAATATTCAGTTACATTGAGGGCTTCTATTGGAAATTTACTGGAATTGCTTTTTCGTTTACATTAAGCGATTTAATACTTTTAATATTTTTTAAGTGCGAATATGATTTAAATTTGTGTATCTATCTGTCCGACTGTCCATCTGTCTATCTGCCTGTTTGCCCACTCTCAGCGTCCATAAATATTTTTAGAATTGTTAAAAAATTATGTATGTTTTTCAAATTCACTATGGAATGTTCCCGATTTTAAATGACATTAATAGGTCCTGGGCAACTGGTTTGTGCACAGGACACACACATACACACACACACACAAAAAAAAAAAAAAAAAAAAAAAAAAAAGCCATTTTAGGACAGACATTTTTATAAGTTACATTTAAAGGACTTTCTATAGTAAAAATCATAAAGAAGTTGGCATTTATTGTTAAAATGTTAAGATAATATTTTTTATAGAATATGATTTTGTTATACTTCAGATTTATAGGACTACACTAAAATATTTAGATACATTATGGGCTGCAATTAGAATATAAGGGCTACGTTTCCTTTTTGGTTAAGCATTTTTAACACTTTCTAACAATGTTTAAGAATGATTAGGAATTCATTTAGTTTATCTGTGTGCCTTTCAGAACTATTGTCTGCCCGTTGTGTGATAACGCAGGCAAGCAGCATTGAAAGTTATAAGATACAACAATTTTGATATTTGGAAAGTGTTAATAATCAATACGTACCGCACGATCTTTCGCTCTTGTTTACATTCAGTAAGAGAAAACATTTCAAAGTAAACTTACTGCCTTTATAATTATGTGATCGCTTTTTTATAAAAGTTCATTATGGCATACATGTGTCACTTTCTTTTAAACAGAACATAAATAAAAGAAAAATCACTATTATAAAGTAAAATTTTCCTCTTTTAAAGTCTGTAAAACAACGATGATATTTTTGAAAGTAAATGTGAAATTAAATATAACATAAACTTTTTTTAGAAACAGCGAGTAAGTATAAATGTGATCATAATGTTTACGAAACATCACTCAAATAGTTTTTACTATATGTAAATCAAAAGAAATTCGATTTATTACAAAGAATGTTTCTATACTAGAAATATTTACTAAGCTAAAACAACCAAAAAGCACGTATAAAATGTTTCACAAGCTTTTTCACGCTATTTCTGTGAAAGTACCTTCTTTTGGTTTCAGTTTTTGTTCTTTATTTATTTTACTTCTTTTATCTAGTGTCTACAAAAATAGCTATATTTTCTCTCCCCCCAAAGCTTTCCGCCATGCATCTTTTATTTCTTAAATCCCATGAGTATTTCGTAAGAGAAGATAACAGAGCAGCATTTGGTCTTTTGTCACTTTCGTAATTTTGAATATTTCACAACGAGGTGCATGTCAAAAACAACTATTTAAAATCAAATTATCGTAATGGGAATCCCTATCAACTTAATTGGATTTAACAACCTTATATTTCATCTGCCTACACATATTTAACGAAAATAAAATTTTATTTCCGTTTCGTAAAATGCGTTATGGAGTAAGATGGTGAAATTTAAATTAAATTATATCAATTTTAATTTAAATGGGATTAGAATAGAAGCTTAAATAATAATTTTATTTGTTTCGATTTTAACTGCATACTAAGAAATCAAACTGATTAAATTATCTTAACCTGTTTTTTAAGTTTTCGGAAGAAATTAAAAGTTTATCAGTTTAAATTTCATCATTAAATAATTTAAATTTATACAGAATCAGGATAACTACCAAGTAGCATATTTAGCAATATAGTACACTGTAAAAAATATGTCCTATTTGTTGTCGGAAATTCTCTGTAATTTGAGAAAATACGCGTAATTTACGAAAAAAATTACGTTGTCGGAACGTATTTTCTCAAATTACAGAGAATTTCTGGCAGCAAATAGGACATATTTTTTACAGTGATATGCACAGTAAAAAATTTCTGTGACTGAAATGTCTATTCAGAGTCTCTGTAAATTTATAATTCCTAGTTAAAAGTAAATAATAGAGATTCTCGATCTTTATTCTGTATTTTTATACATTTATCATTTTATTTATCAATAACAATTAAAAAAGGAGTTTTACTACTTTAGAGGAAGTCACACATATATTCTCACTAATAATTAAAGAAATTAATATTAGTCATTAAAATGCATATATAAAACAGTTTTTTAACATCTCCGTTTATTTTTCGCAGTTAGTTTTCTGTTGAAATTTTTATCAGTGTTGTCAACTTTAGCTCTTTTTGGCTACCGGAAAATTTTAATAGAAATTTTTATTTTATTTATTTAATGTAAACTGTTACAAGAATATATGAAAAAAAATTCTATTAAAATTCTCCAGTATTCAAAACGGGCTAAAGTTGGCAGCTATGTGTGTAATGACTCCAAAAATATACATAATTCTAAAAGTTGTAGACTGATTTATGAAGAAATCAATATGCAAATTAGACCTAGTACCTAAATATTTGTGACTGTGTCATTCCCAAGAAAATTGCTCATGAAGTCGGGATATTGGAAAGCTAATGATTAACCCTTTAACGTTCATTGGTTTCGCAGCGAAACCAAACATTTGACAAAATTTAACAATTTTTATGCAGCAGTTTTTTTACCATTTCCCCCTCGTTTTAATCAGATTTTAAACTTTTATTCCTTTTATTCCTTTTCTGTTCAGTAAATAGCAGCACTATTCCAAAATTTAACAAATAATGCTTCAAAGGAAGCTAAATGCATAAATCACTTGAAATGTCTTAGTGTGCGCGAGTGCGAATTGCTGGTTTGATGTTACACTCATGTCTAGTTTTTTTCTTTTAACGAAGAGCTGGACTATTATTTTCACCTGAAACAACTTTTACGAGTTTTTATAGTCGATAATGTTTACTTACAAAGTGTTTTATTTATTAAATTAAATATTATTTGAATTTAATAAAGTTAACCTATAGATGTTTCAAACCAAAAATTTCTCGAAAAGGAACAATGCTAATTTTTAATTGTTTAAATATTTATGATCAGCTATGTGTCTAAAAGCCATTTTTAAAATTAGTTTAGTAATTTTTAAAATAAATTAAATAGTGAACGTTAAAAGGTTAACACATTTAATTTTTTTTTTTGTAAAAACTTAATTTATTTTGTTGACGGATTTTTAGATTTATTTTATAATGTTAACAATAATGTTGCTCAATGAACCAAACCAACTTGCTTCGATTAACCAAAAGAATATAATTGAGAGAAGAATAATCCGGCTGAATCAACAAAACTGTTTGTTTAACTGAACAAATTGTTTTTTATTTAAACAAATATTAGTTAAAACAACAAAAATGTCTGGTTAAAA
Source organism: Salticus scenicus (assembly GCA_963930645.1). Classification (NCBI taxonomy): domain Eukaryota; kingdom Metazoa; phylum Arthropoda; class Arachnida; order Araneae; family Salticidae; genus Salticus; species Salticus scenicus. The sequence continues at coordinate 298,986,666 of OZ005651.1, forward strand.
TAACAAAATGATTTGGTTTCTGGTAACTTCCTTTTTGTTGAGACTATACAACAAAAGAATTTTGTTGATTTAACAAAATTTACGTTGGTTCAACAAAATATTTTTTCGGTGCAAGAACAAGATAGATATGCGCTTTTATTTCAGTCATTTTATAAATTATCGAACGTTTAGACAACTATCTTATTTGTCAGTATAATTACGTTAGAATTTAGTTTATAAAATCCAATAAAATAACCCTAAATCCGAGCCATACTTCTTATGTATCATTTTGTGTGCATAATTTTTTTTATTTTTATTTATTTTTATTTTATGTATTTATTTATTTTATTTTATTTTATTTATTTATTTATTTATTTATTTTTTTTTTTGGGGGGGGGGGGTCGTATTATTTTTTATTGTAATTTTACACAGCTTGAGTAATTTTAAATACTGTATACGACTGAATACTGGCTTACGGTCTAACTTACAGTCAGTGCTTTTTTTATAATAATTTATTATGCATATTATTAATATCCCTGGAATACACTGTCGTCATTTAGCATGCTAAGACGATGAAATAAGGTGTTTAAAGTAATACTGGGTTGTTCGGAAAATAATTCCTTTTTTTCATTTGAAAATGATAGACGATTTTCTTATATTGTATAAATATTTTATTGAATTATATATTCTCCACTTTGATCGGTTTCTTAGCGATCTCGCGAGTTGTTATTTGGCACTTTTCATAAGTCAATGCTTTATTTTGTCTTTATTAGCATAAACTGGTTTTCCAGAACGTAATGCATCTTCAATGTCAAAATTGCCGGAACAAAATTTGGTAAACCAGTTTTGACACTGGCGTTCTTTAAATAAGTTTTCTGTATACACATCGTATATATTTTCCTTGTTTGAACAGTATTTTCGCCTTTTTGATAGCAAAAATGAAATATGCTGAAAATTCGCTTTCAATTTTCTTTATTTCATAGGGTACCAATCAAAACCTATTGAGCAGAATAAAATTAACATTTTTTACAAGCAAGCCTTGTTATACCAGCTGTCACAATATATAACGGTAATGCAGCTTAATTGTGAAGATGGTGTGAAAAAAATACAATTAAGTAATTAAAACAATACAATTTAAGTAATTTTTTGTGCGTTACCGCTTTGAATGCTGTACTCGTGCCTACTTTGTTCGCCTGACGAAGGCGAAGGGTCGTGTGTTCTTTCGACCCGAAACATTTGTTGCGAGTTTTTTTGCATTTTATGGTGTTTATTCAAAGTTTTGTAAGTATTAATTAAGTCCTCTGCTGAGAAAAATGAATTTACTTTTCGAACAACCCAATAGATTCATCTATTTTCAGATAATTTATGTGTATTTTCACAGATCTTAATGTTTTTAGGTAACGTGAATGCATACTAAGTATAACATTCCAAAAATATTTTTATTTGTTTTCTGAACTCACATCTCTTTTAATAACCAATTTTATAGTATGCTTTTTATCAAGCATCAAGAATAATTAGCATGAATTAAGTCATTATCATTATTATTATTTTGCATTTACATGCTCATTTGTCTGTACATATAGCAATATTACTCATATTTATTTATACTTACACAAGCTTAACAACACCATGACTTGCTACATTAAACATACAACGTTAAGTCATTGGAAAATGAGAGATTTGTTCTAAATATAATCTCGTAAGGACGGATCTGGCTTTCCGGAATTTCAAGTGCTTTCCTTCTAAGTTTCATGTGAATACATACTTGTCCTTATATTTAATACTAAATTCATATTCCATAACATGTATATTTCATTATCATATAAGGTATGTATAAATATATAATAGGTCAAGCAAGTCAATTGTCAATGTGAAGAATGAAAAGACAAGTATGTTATAGCCATCACTAAATTTTCTTCTGTATTTTCCAGCACAAAATCATGCAAAACAAATTATTTATTAAAATTATTTTCGCTTATGAATGCAGACGATTTTCATCTGAGTGAAGCATAACACTACACGTAAAAAAAAAAAAAAAAAAAAAAAATGCAATGTAAACAACATTTAAGAAAAGGCTTTTTTTTAAAAAAAATAAAGACAAAAATAGATTACTTTGTTTAAATTTTCTCAGATCTATAGCTAAATATTCGTGAGCATGTCTTTTTTTTTTTTTTTTTAGGTAATCATATAGAAATTTAATATTCTTCAGGGGGTATCAATGCACCTATGTATGTATATATGTATTTATATATATATATATATTTCCTTGTTGTCCGTTACTATTATATATAATCCTTTTTAACTTCACAAAGATATGTTAAAAATATTTTTCCTTGTGCACATTTATACGATTTTTTGTCCTATACTCACATATTAAAAACTATGAAAAAACGGAATGGCAAAGCCACTGTTGGGCTATTTTCACCAAAAGTTGATAGGCACTAATTTGTGTCAACGATGCAACTACATATACATTTATATGGAGTTACGTACAATAGTTTTTAAGGTGGAGCTGCTACTTTTTTTTATTTAATATATATACACACAGAAACGCTGACAAACAGACAGACATTTTCTAAAAATTGTCAAATAGTGTTATGGACCTCTTAAAACGTATAAATCTGTCGAAAACTGGAACTCGAATTTTCTTAGAAATCGATTACTTTCTTCTATTGAATATAGAAGAAAGTAACAAGCTAAACACATTTTAAAAACTAAATTAAGTGGAAATACTTTTAACCCCTTAACGCGCGCTGTCCTCGCTGCGAGGACGCAAAATTTAAGATACAGCTGCAAAAATTCATTATAACATAGCAGAAAAGGCCGCTTTTTTAACCTTAAAATTTAAAATTTCTTTTAGTTTAATTTAGTTCATGAATTCCGGTGGCAGTATAATTTAAATGAACCGAATTGTCTTGCGCCGCAAAGGGTTAAAAGAAAAAAACCACCCTACATATATAATCTGTTCATAAATATTATCTTAAGGCTCCTCTTACAGTTTACATATTCCCCACGTCCAGCAGATAAAGCCTATGTTATTCTATGGCAATTATTCTATGTGAATTAGATCCAAATATACCTCGTGCCATATCATATTAAGAAATCCTGACGGCTGCTCTGTCTTTCGCAGTGAATTGATAGCCATTGAAGCTACCTCAATAGAGTACTTACACTTCCTAGTTCGAAGGATATCTGGATTTTGAGTGATAGCTGGAGTGCCATCCAACATTTTTCAAATTGGTATAACGGGGGAGACAATGTCGGAGTGGCTATTTTGAACAAGCTGAAATGTCTTTCCATCTTTCGTGAGATTCACTTGCAGTGGATACCTTCCCATGAAGACATTGCTGGTAATGAGACTGCAGACTCCCTTGCTAAAAGTGGCGCAGATCTACGCTTTATTTCTCAAGCATCTCTGACTTTTTCAGAATTGTATTCCCGCTTTATCAATCTACGAGGTCCCACTGTTCCTCCTGCTCATCACTGGTATCAGGGTAATCGCCCTGATGGTTCCTTGTCCCTCCAGTGCAGCACCCAAGAGCAGACAGTCATTTCTCGTTTTCGCAGTGGTCATCTGAAGTCTATGACATACAAAGATAGAGTAAAGGTTTTCCCTACATGCTCTAAGTGTGCTACTTGTCAGGCTGACTATATCCTTGACTGCCTCAGAGGGGATCTCTCTCTATGAAGATTCGCTCTATGTACTTGATATGATCAGAGTTGCTGGAGTCAGAGACTTTGTTTAGCTTTGCTGACAAATGGGGACTGGTAAAAACAACAACATTCTATGGGAAAATTTGTTTTGAGAATTATTCATTGACTAATGTATTTTTAAAATTACCGTTTTCACATCCAGAAAATTCGCAACCCTTAAATTTGTTCTTGTTTACCAAAAATTTATTCTTTTACTTTTTAATATTTCATTTTGGCTGTTGGTTGGTTGAATTTTACGTTGCACTCGTACTGTGCTATAGGCAATTGGTGACAATATTTCGTTTTGAAGCTATAAGTGTAAAAAATGCTCTAATAAAATATTACAAATGTAGACAATTAGTTTTTGGAAAATAATAATAAATTTGTTAGTTGAGAATTTCCTAAATTTAAAAATAATATATATATATATATATATATTAAATAATATATATATATATATATATATATATATATATATATATATATATAATAATTCTCATAACAAATTTTCGCCTAGAATAATGCAGGTTTTGACTGCCAACGCCGATACAAGCGCGTTCTTTTAATATAATCACTAGCTGGAACCCGTCGAATTCGACGGACACTTTATTGTCCGTAATCATCGCATCATTATTTAAATGTACTTCAAGTTAAAACATCTAATATAATTTACTACATTTCGCTTAAAAGAAAATCTGAAAAATGCTTATAAATAGAAATACTATATATGACATCACTTTCTACAAAGTACTCCAAATAAACAGATGCTATCTTTCATTTTCTATTTCGTTTAATACTAAGACTATATGTTAGCTGACTCGTCCGGCGTTTCCCTGGCCCATGATACCTTAAATGAACCTTAAATTTGTATTATTTTATACCTTTAACTGGATTTTGTTTGAATTTCTGTTTTTAAATGAAAGCATCGCGAAAGAAATAATCATCTGTAACAAAACAATTACCTTGAACCGAACGAAACTCTGCCTTGTGACCCCGGTGCTTGCGCAGCGCATACTCGGGCCGCTAAAAACATAAAAAAATTCCCATAGAATAACATGGAACCGAACGAACCCACCCGGCAATGCACGGGCCCGTGATAATAACCTTAAATTTGTAGGATTTTATATCATTAACTCGATTTTGTTTGAATTTCTATTTTTGAATAAAAGCATTGCGAAAAAAAATAATCAGCTGTAGCAAAAAAAAAAATTACCTCGAACCGAACGAAACTCTGCCTTGTGATGCCGGTGCCCCGGCATCGCATACGCGAGCCGCTAATACCATGAAAAAATTCCAAAAAATTAACCTGGAACGAAACGAACCCGCCCAGCATTGCCCGGGCCCATGATAATAGCCTTAAATGCACCTTAAATTTGTATGGTTTTGTATTTTTAACTCTATTTTGTTTGAATTTCTATTTTTAAATGAAAACATCAAAAAAAAAAAAAAAAAAAATCATTTGTAACAAAAAAAATTATTTCAGACCGAACGGAACTCGGGTTTGTGACCCAGTTCCTGCGGCACGTATATGCAGGCCGCTAATAACATGAAAAAATTCTCAAAAATTAACCTTGAACCGAACGAACCTCTGACTCGTGTTACCGCTGCCTGTGGCTGCAGCACCGTATAGCAGGCATGCTACGCACGCACTGCAAAATCCACTTTCCTCCACCAGGGAGCGCAGTATGTTGTATACGAATATCACCAATCTCCTTGAATTTCCAAGGCCTTTCAAATAAGGTGTCACATGGTGGTGTCAACTGCAAAATCCTTTAATTACACTTTCCACCACCAGGGGGCACAGCGTGTTCTATACGAACAACACCAACGGTCAGGAAATATCAAGACCTTTAAAATAAGTTGTAACATGATAGGGTCTACTGCAATATCACCTAGTTCCATTTTTAACCACCAGAGGGCGCACTACATTGTATACAAACATCCCCAATCAACATGAAATTTCAAGACCTTTATCAACAATCGCCTTGAATTTCCAAGACCTTTCAAATAAGGTGTCACGCGGTGGTGTCAACTGCAAAATCATTTAGTTGCACTTTCCACCGCCAGGGGGTGCAGCGTGTTCTGTACAAAATCACCAACGGTGAGGAAATACCAATACCTTTAAAATAAGGTGTAACATGATAGGCTCAACAACAAAATCACCTAGTTCCATTTTCCCCCACCAGGGGGCGCACTTTATTGTATACAAACACCCCCAATCGACATGAAATTTCAAGACCTTTAAAATGAGGGGCTACATGTGTGGGTCTGGAACGGGTTTTCCTCTCAAACTAATTTCCCCCTTTCCCCCCACCTCTAAATCTATTTTTCCCCCTTTTCCCACCTTCAAAATCGAAAATTCCAAATTCGCAGAAAGTGATTTTTTAGTATTTGACTCTAGTCCCATATGTACAAATTCTTCACTGTAAAGTAATTTGGAGCTAAGTTAAGCTCGTAAACGTGTTTTTAACCCCTGCCCCCCCAGGGGGGGGGAGCCGTTCGACTTTTTTTATTTTTATCTTTTCATAACATATCTACAGACCGAGACCTTTTTTAGACACCTCAACCAAGTTTTTACACCTAGTTATAGAGGTTTGAGTGAAGGAAAATCTTGAAAAAATTGAATGTAAAGTTAATTCTGCACGCATAACTTTCCTCAAATTTAACGAATTTAAGCAGTTAATAGCTCAAAAGAAAGAACTTGATCCACTGAGTGTTCTTAGACTTGTGTCAACAGCCTACGTTAATTAGAACTCTAGTTATAGAGGTTTGAGTGAAGGAAAATCTTGAAAAAATTGAATGTAAAGTTGATTGTGCAAGCATAACTTTCCTCAATCTCAACGAATTTAAGCAGTTAATAGCTCAAAAGAAAGAGTTTGATCCACTGAGTGTTCTGAGAGTGAAACGATCAAGATCCATTCATTAGAAGAGGAGCTATGAGCATTCGAATTGCTTGAGTCAATGTGTCCCATAAGAAATGTACAGGGAAGAATCGAGTTTGAGTATAACTTGAGTAAGGTGGAAGTTGAGTAAATTTCAATGATTGATGACATATCTGTGTCTAAATACCTTTCATTTAAAAAAAAAATGAAGGAAATCGGCCGGATAGAACGGCCAGACGGACTGACTTTAGTTTTCATAAATTTTTTTAATATATAAGATATAATTTTTTCAAACTTCCATATTTCTTTCTAATATACATTAATTAATAATCGGTTTCTAAAGCAAATTATTATGTACTGTTACAGTCATGTCCTTTTCTTGTACCGGTAAACTTTAAGGCATTGGATAATGAGAGATTATCAAAAGATTGATTTTTGTTTAATTATTGGGTTCGAGAAAAAATGCTGCTGTATTGAATTAAACAATTGGCACCGGAAATTTGTCCTGGAAAACAATTATATAACTTTTAAGACGATATTTGGTAACCACCCGTTTTAAGAGTTATATAATTGTTGCCCAGGAAAAATTCCCAGTGTCAATTGTTTAATTTTCTCTGTTTTTTCATATTTATGTTATTATTCATTGATACATTAACCATAATTTCGACTACATATTAGATGATGCTTATATATGTTATATACTCATACATATTAGATTATATTAACTATAAGTTTAATAATAAGGAAGCACCACACAACTGGCGTTTTAAAATAATAAGTATAAAACTTTGAATAAACGTTGCGCTTTGTTTGCAGCACTCGTGCTTACTTTGTTCGCCTGACAAAGGGTAGTGTGTTCTTTTGACCCGAAACAACTGTTTCAAGTTTATTGCGTTTTATGGTGTTTATTCAAAGTTTTGTACTTAATTATATAAGTTTAATAGCTTTTCTAATCGTTATTATAAATATGTAATAAATGATCATATTATTGCTACTCATATTTATATACATAAATAGATCATTATCGGTCATATTTTAAGAACTTTGTTAACTCTGCTACTAAAAATTATTTTAGTCTTAACTATAATGAGATATTTAGTCTACATAGGCTATTGTCAGTTATACTGTTTTGATTTCTATTCAAAGTTAAACACTTGCTTTTATATAATACGTACCTTTTCCTGACACTTTTCAGATAATTTTCTATTTAAAGTATTTGGAGTTTGATGTTTCTCTATTGTCAAATGTTACTAACAATTCTAACTTACTCTAGTTTAAACCTAGCGGAAAAAGTATTGCGATATATATGCGCTTCATCTGACACCTCAAACAGCTTTCTGTAGGGAAAATAGTTTGTCGCAATAGTATAATCTTTCTCTGAATGGTTTTTATCATCCTAGAAAAAAAAAAAAATAAAAACCGTTTAGTATTAATGCGTTTTATTCAGTGGAGTTGCAAGAGCGGATATTTAATATCAAAAAAAAAAAATTGCATACTGAAATTTAAAGGAATATGGGGATAAATTGATAAAATATCGTAAACGTTTAAAAGTTAATCCAAAATATTTACTGCTTTCTAATTAAAAAAAGAAAAAAAATGTAAAAAGAACGAAAAATCGGTAAAAAGTTTTACAGAAATCGAAAGTTTTTTTTTTTGTTTTTTTTCTCATTATACTTTATTTTAGAGCTTCATCTTTAAGGGAATATTCTTTTTCAACCATTGCTTGTTTATTTTGTCGCACTCACAGAAAGAATTTTGTTTTCTCGTAAAATAAATAAGTGTACTTCTTATTACAATTAAGTATATTTATAATATTATTAGTAGTATGCATATTTTCATTATTATTGTTAATGCAGCTACTGTTCATGTACTGTATGTACTACACCGTAAATATAAAAAGAAGCTCTTTTCTCATCGCAAACTTTTATAAATATCCATTGTCTCTTATCGGATTTGAAAGATAATTATCATTTTTGATTCACAGAGATCGTAACATCCTTTGTACGTTCTTTACTATTACTGAGTTCACATGAAAACACTAAAGATTGGTTTGACAATATGATAACACAAAGAATATTAATTACAATATAATGATACATACTTAACGATCACATAAAAGATATTGCCATTGTTCCCCAGAAAATATTATTAAGCGAATAATTCTTTAAAAAAGTGTCTCCAAAAAAACTGCTCTTAGTTTTAGTTGCCATGCTACAAGGATGCCTGCCTATGTGCTTCACATCTTTTTTGCTTTCTTAACTCTACCCCTCCCCGCTGCTGTCACATCATTCAACAATCATTTTGACAGACATGATATAATGCTTTTGAAAAATTGAAATAAATATATCTGTCCTTAATATGAATAAAATTCCTTTTTCCTTTAGAATATGCCTTACAGATTTGATCTGAATTTTAGACAAGCACGTACACAATGTCCTGTATTAATTGTTATCAAGTATCCGTGGTTGATTATGTTGACTACTTCTATTACAATTATATTATATTACTTCTGACGCAAGAAAATTATTTATTCTAAACCTATTAAAAAGTTTCTAAGAAATAACATTTTTAGGTTTACACATTTTTGTTTTAATGAGTGCATTGCTGTGCCAATTCCTGCTTTAGGAGATTTCGCTTTAGTGAAAGTTTGCCTTGCATTTTGAAAAGAATAAAGTATATTTATTATTATTTTTTTTATTTTCTTTATTAGCGATACAAACTGATATGGCGATACATGTGCTATATACATATGTAATAGTAATATAGTTATATTGTAAAATCCTAATATAGACATTAGGCTTTTCCCGTTAATTCGGCACGTGTTAACATTATCCCAAAGAACTGATATTTTTCTAAAAGGTGTTTAGGGTCAAATAAATAAATAAATAAATAAATAAATATAGGGCATGCGTATCGGATTTAAAATAAAAATAAAATAAAATAAAGTAAAAAAAAAAAAAAATAAATAAAAAAAATAAAAAAAATAAAGGAAAAAAAAAATTCCCACTCATTTAAGGGACACCCTAATGTACATACACACATAAAATATACTTTTTAAAAAATATAAATATATTTATTAATGTGAACATACCATAGATAATAAAGAATAGATGAGGGCATAAACATAACTTATTATACATAACATAATATATTAAATTTTATTACATAATATAAATTACTAATTCTAAAAGAAAGTGGAGGATAGTGTATCTAAATACCGAAATGTGTAAGTATGATTTGAAATGGGTGAATATACCAATCTTAAAGCAAAAATTACTGCATTTATCACAAATGTCAGTCAGTATTTCAATTTTTAAGTCGAGGAAGTTAATATAATTATTAAGAAGACAGTTTTTAGTAAGATTTAAATTGGGATAGCAAGAATTAATATTATCAAGGTGACCATTATCGTATGAAATAATTATGATATTATCGATATATCTAAAGTATATTGATCGGGAGTGAGGAAGGGGTTAAGGGGTGATATTTTGAGGATTCAAATAATTTTCATTTTTGCTTTTAAAAATATAACTCATTTCGACAGATTCTACAAATATGTATTTCATTGTAAAACGAATTCATCATATACATACTATTACTAAATAAATATGAATTTCTCAGTAATGAATAATGCGTATGGAAGTTCTCATCTGTACTAGAGGTCTGCACGGGTTGGGCTTTCGGCCCGAGCCCGAGCTCGGCCCGGCCCACGGGCCGGGTTCGGGCCGAGATTTTCAATTTGCTCTCGGGCCGGGCTCGGGCTTAAATTTTTTTTGTAGGCTCGGCCGGGCTGGGCTCGGGCTCAATATTTTTGTGTGTACTCGGGCCGGGCCGGGCCTGGAGGAAATTTTAAGCCCGAGCCCGGCCCGGCCCGAATCTTTTTCTAGAGTCCTCGTTAAAATACGAAAAAGGAAAATTACACAATACTTTTTCAGTCATTTATTTTACATAATTTTACAGTCTGGTATGTCACATAAAATTTTATTTTGTTAAAAGATGTCTGTAACTTCAATTTAATTGTCTATCAGCTTGTCTGTTCATGATCTGATTTTCCGCAAATATTTTAAACATGTCTCGAAATTAATATATTTTATTTAAAGTAATATTAGATGGTTTCCATTTCAAAATAATATGCATGTTACTACCAGTTTGCGTACATGTAACAAACAAAAGAAATTAGATACGTTACTGTATATAAGGCTTTGTTTTCTATGGTCTGTAGTGTTTAGGTGGTATGAAGGCTATAAAAATTCTTCCGCTGTAACTTTTTCTCTAAGGCTTCTTTTCCTTTTCTCCAGGGCATTGGATGAAAGTAGCATCATTTATAGCATGTGCAAAAGCATCTTTTCTATTGAATATGGTTGGATTAGCATTGAAAGTTCTTTTTACCGGATCACATGAAAGATTTGGATACATAACGGTATATAACAGGAAGTGGTTGAAAATGTATTTTTAGTGCTATTAACCATTTTAAATATCTTCCTATATTGTTTGAGAATGCTAATATTTTCGATTTGACTTTCTGTCTGTGTTTGTGCCTTCTGTACGTCTGTAATAATGAAATACTGTTTATATATAAATATCTTGTAAACATTTAGCAGTTTTGTTAAAGAACATTCTATTGCTTAGCTATATAAAACCTCTGCAAAACACATACTAAAAATCTTTTTCGTAGAAAGGCATTTTTTTTTCTTTTATAATTTTACAAATTTTTGAATCGGGCCGGGCCGGGTGTGGCCTGATTTTATCGTTTTTTGTCCGGGCCGGGCCGTACACTAGTAAAAAAGAAACGGGCCGGGTCTGGACCGATTTTTTTTATTTCATACCGGGCCGGGTAAGCAAACCTTTCCAACGGGCCGGGCCGGGCCCGGGCCTGAAAATTTCGGCCCGTGCAGACCTCTAATCTGTACATTCACAAATTCAGTTCTTTATTGAATATCTCAGTTTTCATGAGCCATCGGACAAAAAAAAAAAAAAAAAAAAAAAAAGAGAGAAAAACTGTTTATATAAAAAATGGTTGATTAACGAATATAACTAATATATGTTTAACATAAAGAAATAATGCAATTGCAATTGCATAGCTTTTAAATTTATGGAATAATTGTGTTCAGGTCATCAGAAAATATGTAAATCCATCGAAAACGGGAGCTAGAAAATTTTCACGAATCCGATATTTTCTTTATATATATATATATATATATATATATATTATTATATATTAAAATTTCAAAAAGAACTAATATATTATAAAATTATGCGTAACATCCCTAAAACATTCTTATCGTACATTGGTTGAGAAACATTGCTTCTTTAAAATATTTAATTTTTTCTGCCTTCCAGTCAACAATTTTCTGCCGCTTAAAATTTAATCCATTTAATAAAACAAAATACTTATCGATTTAAATCTTTAAAAACAAGAAGAACACTAGTCTTCTTTTTCGAACTAAAACTTAATTGGGTTCCATTTTCTTCTACGGTAGTTTTTAAGACACCTTTCAGAAAAATTTCTGAAGGAAATTAACTCCAATTTCTGTTTTAAGTTAAACTGTAAATTTTCTATAAAAAGAAGTTACATTTGAACTTAAAAAAATTAGTGAATAATATTAGTGTATCATTTATTATCAAGAATATCTCTATTTCTTTTTACTTATTTAGTTATTGTATTGAGAATTAGTATTACGATAAATTGAGTATACATTTACTCAGAATCATCATAAAGCATTCACTAAACCTAAATTCAAGTTTTGATGTCCTTCACCTCCTATTCCACCACCGACTGCCGCCAATTGATCATAGCCTAGCACTAGTGCGATGTAAAACTCACTCAACCACAACCTATTCCACCACCTACTAAGTTATTTCTTTTCTTCAACCACATTTCTTGAGACCATGGAAGCCTATGCGCAAGTGCTGATTCAATGAGTCCAGTGTTAAAACAGGGGGTGATAGTCATCTGATTGAAAGAAAATAAGTGATAAGAGAGAGCTAAATGACTGGATTTTTCCCAAATCTCAACCTGTCGGTCAATTTGGCACTCGTCCAAGCTTTAAGAATCGCTCGCGATGCTAGGCGCGGGAAACGTGGGTGCACTATAGTAATTTATTTTGTCAAATGCTCCAACTATGTATACTCTCATACATTTATAAAACGCCATGTGTTAATTATTATACCTTAAAGAAAAATGGTTTAAAAAGTGCCATGTGAAATCTTTTGTACTCGCATAGTATTCGAATGCTAACACCAGTAATCATAAAAATTGTGACCACGCGCTATTTGAGGACACTCTGTCTGTTGGTAACAAAATCAATATTTATATTGTTCTTATCTCGAAAAGTATTGAAGGCATAAGAAAATAATTAACTACAAAGTGGTAGATCAGCATCGACGTAGTACTTTACACTAATGATTGTTAAGAATATCAGTAATAAAAATATGATATACATACATATATATATATATATATATATTCGCGATATCCAACAACATCTCATCATAAAATCTCGCAGTAGTAAAAAATTTTTATCATTAAGCTAATTCTCCGTCATTTAGTATTCAAACTGCTGTCTACATCAACTATGATGATGGTACGCAACTGGATGCGACTCTATATTGAATCTAGTCCTATACATTTTGCAGCTTGTCAAGTGATACATTGGTATAAATATTAGTTATAATTCATTAATTATGGTTTCTAGTGCTTGTTTTATTAGCCTGAGTATTGTCTGCGTTTCGCTCTGTCATCATGAACATGCAAATTCTGCAGATATAGTCAATTCCCTCTAATACGTAAAAGTTTTGTCCAAAGATTGTGCTAATTATAGGAATTTGCGTATTAGAGGTCATTGTTTTTATTCACATTTTTCTTTTGCAGATACAAAGTCAGCTATTATCTTTAATGCAGTAATAGACATTAAAATGAAAAAACGATTTCTAATACATTTTAGAATAAAATAATTAAAGCATACTCAAATAATATATAGCAATAAAATGTAAATATACATATTCATTTAAAAAAATACAAAAGAAAATATTTTTTAAGTGCAAAAGAGAATATTCATCATTGATTATTTTAATTTTTGTTAAACATTGATGTAATAGTAGCTTGTTTTAAATTTTTATGTATTTTACTGACATTCTCTGACTGTACCTACCACTAGTCCGTTTGAATTGCAGAATAATAAGTACGAGAATCTGTTTTTTTTCCCAATTGTACTTGAAAGCAAGGATTAAGCTAAGAATTTTGTTAAAAAAAATAAATAAATAAATAAAAATATGAGAAATGTTGCCAATTTTGTCGAGATCTCAGCTGTAAATTTCTTTGTTTACAGTTAATCAACAAAAAATCAATAGCAGATTTGAGGGATTTGGGGATTATATGTCTGCGGATTAAAAGGAGTTGACTGTATAAGGAAAATTGACCTATTATACTGAAGCTTATTGAATTGCATTTGTTACATCGTTCCACTCTGGTTGTTCTTTCAATATGAACGTGCAAATTATGCTGATATAAAAAAAATGACCATTCATGCTACAGTTTATATTATGTTCGTTTGAAAATGATTTAGGAACATATATACACCTAAGAATTTCCCATTTCGATTTTTCAGTTGCACAATCGATTAGCAAAATCTTCATTAACACTAATTGGCTACTTTTAAACTTTATTTACTAATTATTAGTACGACAGGACTATTTCTTTCAGACAGCGATTTTGCATTTTCGCCATTTATAACACCTTGAATGAACGTGCAAACATTTTTGTTTTTATTTAAAATATATGAAGCTTGTCATTATATTTGTCCGGATTATTAGATTTTATCAAAAACTGGTACACTTATTAATAAAGACAAAATCTAGCTAACACAAATTCTAGCTACACCTCTAAATTTAAAATATAAAGTAAGAATTTCATTTTAACTTTAAAGTTATTTAAAAGAAAAAGCAAATTGATGCCAAAAAATAAATAAATGAATAAGTGAATATCTTTCTTTTTATGTCAAAAGAAAAAAAAAAGTGCAAACATTTTCTTTTTTCTTTCTTCTTCTTCTTCTTCTTCTTCTTCTTTTTTTTTTTTTTTTAAATAATTAAAATCAAATTGAGAAAAGTTGTTCTAAAGAAATAGAACAGCTTCAGTATAGATATCCTTTGGGAAATTTGAAATTTGGCCCCAAATTAGCTCGGACGTTTCTCGCCAAGACTTTTACTTATGTATTTGCGATAGCTATTTTAATTCATCGCTGAAATGACAATAAAAATTTAAAAGCCGCCTATGGGCTCCTAAGCGGAAGCTATACCAAAGTAATTTTAAGAAATGACTATAGTAACCGTTGCTAGGGAATAAAATGCAGTTGCTGCATGCTTTTATATGGAAATATAGATTAAAATAAGTCCTGTCGTACTAAATTAATTTCTGTTTACAAAGAATGTAAGCAGAATTATTATTATTATTATTATTATTATTTTATAAATATTTTGTTTCCTTTGTATATCTTACTTTTATGTTAAATTTTACAAATGAAACGTAGACAAGCACAGGCATGCACTCTTTAGAATGATGGCGAAGACATATTTTGTTTAATGAATGATGAAATGTATGTGAAATTTTTAAAGAAAGAGGAAGATTGGGTACGTATAATACATTTATAACTTGAATAAATTAACATGATATATTAGTTATTTTTCTCCACGTAAATATGTTGTGTTCTGACGTGTTACGTTTTATAACAACTTTGGAATTAGTGAGGAAATAAACGTTTTAAGTGATCTATTTTTAACATTCGTGTTTGTAAGATATTAAATAAAATGCTATTCTTTGTGAATAAATATATTTGTATATCTCACTTTTCAAAACTTTTCATTGTGCTGCTAAAAGACTTTGTAAGTGGTTTAATTGAATAGTGCAGTGTAAACTTCAATAAATGTAGACATTTATAAGCTTCAGCTGTCATTTATTTAAAATCTGAAACATAAGAAAAGGCTTTTCTGCATAATGCATCAAAGTTGCAATGATACAGGGTCTGTCCAGAAAGTAATGAGATTGATTTCATAAAGTTCATTATTTGAAGATAATTTTACAGACACATAATATTCTTCAAAATAGCCTCCTCCTGCATTAATACACCATTAACGCCTGCCTGAAAGTATTCAACTGGAATGGTGTCAGAAGGTGCGTTACGTTTTACTGAAAGCTCTTTAGATTATCAAAACATTGAACTTTTAAGCTGGGTTTTAACCAAAGGAATAGAAAAAGGTTTGGCGGTGACAAATAAAGGCTGTACGGTGGTTGGGGCAGCATTGCAAAGCTGTGTTTTCCCAAGAACTGAGTCAGGAAATGGGCACAAACTTTCCGCACTTGAAATTCTTTCGTGTCGATTTGACGCGATTTTTTAAGTCTAAACGTCTTCGCAGTTATTTGACCACTTATCCGAGGACCAGAGTTCAAAAGCGCTTTGATTTTAGCTACACTGTCTGAAGTTTGAGAACTTTATGGACGCCCAGCGCATTGATCATCATCGACGTCCTTCCTTCCGTCTTTGAATGCTTTGTGCCACCTAAACACATGAGACTTGGGCAAAAAATCCTTTCCTTAGGTTTCTCAAAACATGGCAAGTACCTCAGTAGCCAATTTGTTTAGATTTACACAAAATTTTATGATGTGTCGCTTCGTTGCTCAACACTCCACTGCATTCTGAAAACCTAACGCAAGCAATTCGTGCGCTGCAAAGTCCTAAGGTTAACTGACTTTTGCCAGTCTCGGTAGCTGATAGTCCCCACCACCCATACCATCCGTAAATTTTCCTCCTTTGGCCTTCTGCTTGGAGCGAAAAATTGAGTCTCATTACTTTCTGGACAGATCCTGTATAATTTTTATTAATATATTAAATGAAAGTAAGATGCTGAGCATAATATTAAGAATTATTTTTTTCTTTTTCTTTTTCTTTTTTACTTTAAGATATTAGCAGTTTATTCATTTGATATGTAAGTTCTATATTCTACATTATTATTCTATTATTATTCTACATCTAATTATTCTATGTTCTACATATGTAAGTTCCGTTATTAAACGTGTGTGTGTTACCATTAGTATCATCTGCATTTAAAATTTGTAAATATATATATATGAAATACATAACAACGCAAATATTGGAAGTTCTAAATTTGTATTTTCAGGCGATATTGCTTTGAAAAACACTTCTATGTTCTGCTCTTTAGTGCTTTTTATTTTTTACTAGTTATTACTAGTTATTGACTTCCATAATTTTAAACATAATAAAAAACCTTTTCTTGTATTGTTTGAATGTTTAGGATATCACATTTCCGCAACTGAAATTTACGCTATCACAATTCACAAAGAAAGGGGGGGGGGGGGAAATGCTCAGCACCTAAAATTGGAGTAAATAGTCTGAATAACATATGTAGAATCTTTTTGCACACTCAACTCTTGAGATAATTCATTATATGTAATCAATATATGTTCTAATCTTTCGAAAGTAATTTTTTTTTTCTTTCACCAAAATAGATTTTTATTAAGACCAGTAATCTATACAAAAATTAAAATTTTCATTTAATAAATTTAGGTTTAATTTTACTTAAAAAAAAGTAGAAAAGGAAGTAAATAACCTCTTACAATTTATTCATTGGAGTAAATTAATCAATATGTTATATGCCATATTTACTTTCGACCACGCCTCTTTTAGTGAATTTATTTGATTACATCAACATTATTTTTCCTCAATTTCTGCTTAAAAGCGTTTTTTTTTAAGCTTTTGAAATTTTTCACTTGCGAAAACAAAAGCTTGTTATTAAAAAAAAATAAAAAAAAACAAAAAAATAAAAAAAAAAGCTCTAAAAATAGGATTTCCCATAAAATATTTGTATAAATTTCATTTTCATTAACGGCTTGGTAATTTTTCTTTAAAGTTTATATTGTTTAATCTATTATTTAATTAAATTTCTAGCAGATTCCAGGAGGAATTGTTAATCATTAAACAAAATGTATCCTTGACTCCCTATTGTTCTTGAGCAAATAATGAGTACTTGCATATTTATTTAACTTTTTTAAGACGGGGTAATTTTTATTAACTGTCTTGCTTTCGCTTCATAACATATACGATAAAAAATATTTAGAATGGAAAATAAACTTTCCTTTTGTATATTTACATCATAATAATATTTCAATATGAAATATTTTACAAGTGTCTATTTTTTTTTCCTACCTACTTTTTTGTGTATTAAAAGAATTGTTTAATAAAAGCTTGTTAAAATTGAAATGTTCTAGATGTAACCTAAACATTATTATTTTCCATGCAAATGTGAAAAAGTTTTTAAAGAATTTCATCTAATTTCTTTCGTAAGCGAGAAATATTGTTTTTAAGTACCTTATTAAAAATGAAATTTGTTGAATATAACCAAAAAATTATTTTATTTTGAAGTAGGAGAATATTATTAAAAAATTCATATTTTCATATTTTAATTTGAAAACATGCTTTAAAAAATTAATGATAAATAAGCATTTGACAAATCTATTTTTCAAGTGCATAAATTATTATTATTGTTATTATTATTATTATTATTATTATTATTATTATTATTATTAACTCAAATCGAAATTTACACCTGAACGAAAAGTCTGAGAAAAGGGTAATTAGAATGACTATATACAAGTTTTAAGTTTTCAAAATAATCCAGGAAAAGGAACTACTATTTCTGCTATTTTAAAATTTGTTTTATGCTAATTATAGTTTAGGCTATTTAATAAAAATAGTATTAATAAAGGATTAACAGGATTTGGCCAACTAACCGATTAAAAGTGGAATACACCAATGCACTGAAAAAACTATACCGTCTTCATCTAGAACGATTAAATAGTCATTTTTTGAATCCCTAAAACTAGAAATATAGATCTCTGAGCTATGCGTATAAGATAAACAAATAACTTGGATAAACGAAATGATCGAGAATTTCTAGTCTACACTTTTCTAGATGGTGAAACAATATTATGAATTTTATGAATATTATGAATCCTTTGTACTGCGAGAAATTCTCGCTTGATTTCCTAGAATTAATTTATAAAACTAAATTATAGTTATTAAAACTCGCCTCTTCTGTTCACATTTATTGTCAGGGATTTTAAAATGAGAATTATCATGATAATATTGGAATACGCTCTAGAATTCTTATAGGGGTTTTTCGAACTCGCTAGCAAAGTAAACTAGAATTTATAAGGACAGCATAGAACTATTATTACTAGAGCAACAATTTAGCTTCTAGATGCCAATCACAGAATTTTTTTTTTTCAGTGTATGTAGAAAATGGTACAATAACAACCTTCAAGATAAGTAAAAAATAGCCTTATATTTCTTTTATTCTGAGAAATTTTCCTCTTAAAGATCTTCATCTCCATAAACTCGTCTCCATGAAATTAACGCAATTTTTCATTGCATCCAAAAGGCAATTTCCCTCATTTAATCCTAGAACCTATAATTTGGCAGCTATGACACGTTAAATGTTCGAGTAATGTAGATACGTCAAGACATTTAATATTGGGGAATACTAAACGTACATTTGATAGTAATAAAACAATAGTTACCTAACTTTGCTCGATTTCTTTTTTAAAGATGTAATATATTCATATTTTAATTTAAAAATATACTTTACAAAATACTACATTATAACAAATTTGCTGAATCTTTGAAACAAGTAATATTTTATATGCATAACTAATAATAATAATAATAATCATTATTATTATTATTATATATTCAAATCAAATTTTTAAACTCAAAGAAAAATCTGCGAAGAGGGCAATTACAAGCACTTTACACTAGTTTTCAAAATAATTCAAGAACAGGAACTTCTATTTTTAGTATTTTTTAACGTGTTTTATAATATTAGGGGGACCAAAAAGTAATGTCGTTTTTGCACATGTCGATATTCCATTGTCTTTTATCAGCTCATTGTGTGCTTGAACTCTTGTCAAAGATATTTCAAAGTTAGAGTGATATGTGTACTTGTAAATGATTAAAGCTTATTATTATTATTATTATTATTATTATTATTATTATTATTGCAATTTATAGCCAAATACTAGAAGAGGTACATATACCGCATTGTTGCTTTTTGAGTTTCGAAAGGGTAGTAACGTAATAGTTGCAATAAAATCCATTTGCGATATTTATTCAAGTGCATTAAACATTCGTAAATGTAAAAGGTGGTTTTTTAAGTTCAATTTCGGTAATTTTGATCTTTCTGACTTGTATCGATCAGGAAAAATATCAACTTTAGACAATGACATGTTAAGGACGGAAGTGAAAGCAAATCCGTATCAAATAATCGAGAAACTATCAGACCCTCTTAACCAACCTAGGTCTATCACCCAAGAACATTTGCATTAGATTGGTAAAGCAAGCAGAGTAGGTATTTGTGTCTTGCATAATCTGCCTGAAGGAAACAAAACTAACCGTTCGAGCAATTGCAATTTATTGCCTCAGCGGTTCAGTACAGAAGCGTTGTTTCTTCACTTGACCACTGGAGATGAAAAATAGGTCCTCTACGATAATTCAAAATGCACAAGACCGAGTTTCTCTCCGAATGAATCGCCACAAAGTACAGCTAAGCCAGGTTTACACCAAAAATAGGCTTTTTTGTGTGTTTGGTAGAGTATTCGCGGGGTAGTTCATTTTGAAGCGCTAAAACCTGGACAATTTGTGAATGTAGACTTTTACTGTGAACAATTGGATCGAGTAAGTCAAGCTTTAATTGAAAAGTGCCCAACGATTGTCAAGCGATATTTTGCAAAACGATAATGCAAGACCGCACTGCGCAATACTATTCCTGGAAAGAAAAAAAAATGAGTTGGTGTGGGAAGTATTGCTTCACCTACCATACTCGTCCGATACTGTACCGTCGTCATTTCCATTAATTTTAACCTCTACAATAATTTTAAGTTGCAGAAAATCCGAATATCTGGATGATGTCCAAAATGAGGTCTCCAGAGATTTTGCTCAAAACCCAATTGATTTTTATCGATCTGGCATTGGAAACTTACACACTAGATGCCAAAAGGTTGTTGATAATGAAAGTGATTACTTAATTAATTAAAAAATAAAAATTTGTTTAAAAAAATATATGTTTGAATTTATTATTAAAAAAAAAAAAAAATCCAGTCTTCCTAATAATTATTACTTAGACTATTTAATCACGAAAACCTTAATAAACGATGAATAATTTGGTAATTTTAGTATAAAGAGTAGAACACTTCAACATTATAAAAATACAATTCCAACCACTATCATAAAGTAAAAGATATAGCTTAGTATCCCTTTCACTCTGACAAACTTTCATCTAAAAGATCTCAATCTCCATAAAACTCTGCATAATATTAACGCAATTTTCTATTGAGCCCAAAGGGTAATTTTCAGCAGTCAATTCTCAAACCCATAATTTACTAGCTATGTCACGTTAAATGTTCGATTGACGTGGATACACTAACAGATTTAATATTGGGGAATAGGTTTGATCCTAATAAAATCGTAACGTAGTTACCTAAAGAGACTACATCTTTTCTGAGATGTAGTAATGAACTAGATATTATAGAAAAAGTTATTTTAAAAAATCTGACTTAAATATTCCGGATAATTTGAAATATTATTAAATAAATATAATCTGATGCATTTTGAGCTATAAGAATTAGTTTTAAATTCTAGAGATAAAATTAAAATGAGAAATCTAATTTAGTTTTTAAAAGTTATCCGTATTTTAATTTGACGAAGTTTATTATTTGAAAAGAGTGGTATGAAAATAATTTACAGTAACAGTGTGAGATACCTAATGCTAAGTTAATGTAAAGATAATATATTTCGTTACTGTAAATTCGTAATAACTTTTACGATAATCATTTTTAACTGGCAAAGTGTTATAATTCATGCAGCATGAATAAATTATAATAAAAATTAATTAAATAAATGAATTGTTTGATGATAAGATTATGTATTATACTTTTTTGTTTTCAAACTCATTTTTTTTTCCAAAGCCAAGATCCTCTCCAAATCCTTTTTCTTTCCTCATACCACTATTTCAGAATATTAATTTTTGATTAATTAATCAAAGGGAAATATTATAAATGAGAATTCGTATATTTCAGACCAAGAATGCGCGTTATCTGATGGTTAACATTTCAAATAACACAATAATTTTGATTTTATATATATATATATATATATATATAATTTGAATAAATTAATACCTTTGTAACACTCGGCAAACAAAAGGTAGATGAAAATACCAACATATAATTAAATTTTAAATGAAATTTATTTCGAATAAAATTATTGTCACTGTGATAATTTGAGTACCAATGATTAGTAAAAACAAGTTAAAGTACTTACGCAGAAGAGAAATGACACAAACATAACACATAAGTCTAACGAATGAAATAATAGTTTGTAAAAACCATTAAAGTAATAGAAACAGTCAACATTTTATAGAAAAGAGAAAAGGATAAAATTACCAAAGAGATCCGATAGAAGAAAAAGAATAAAAAAAGAAAAAGAAATCATGAATTGAAAATTGAAATTATAAGGCGAAAAAACGAAAAAAAGAAGAATTTCCATTCTTTCATAGATATAAATGCTAATTAATAAAAATAGTTTCGCCATGAAATATCTAACACTACCATAAAGGACAATTTGGTTCTTCTAATTTAAAGTCTCTTTTTTAAAATTTGGTGTAAAATGAATAATAATGCAATCACTATTGTTTTCCTCGTATATTAAAATTTACCGTTTTGTGAGATTTCCGTTAAAATTTTACTCAAATGATAATTAATTTTTGAAAGCATAATATTGCTTATGTAGATTATTATTCTTGTACTGATTTCAATAAGGAGAGATAACGTATAAGTTTTATTTTAATTAATCTCCATTCCAAGAATATTGATCAAATGTACAGAGACTTTTCTTTTCAGAGAAGGACATTGTTTGAAATAAAATAAACATTAATAATTATCTTTTGGTACGAAATAATATTAACAATGGCATAGAAAGGGATATTAATCTTGAGAGGTTAAGGGATAAAGATAACCGATAAATTTACAAATATTACTTTTTAGCGTATTTTGTTCTTTATTCCATTTTCTTTATATGCACATTGTATGATATATTTTTGACAAAGATACAATTTTATTTGTTCGCTGAAAGGACTGTGTAAAAATTTTATTCATTTTAAATGTATGATTGTAAAAAAAAAAAAAATAATAATAATTTTATTTAACCATTTTGTCTTCGGTGTTTCTATGGAGTCAACATCAGATTATTTTATGAGAAAAAGTGGAGAAACCACATTTCTTCAATTTTCCTTTTATTTTATTACTTTTGTTATTAAACAGGAATTTAATTTATATATTTATACAAAATTGTGGTAAGCGGGAAGTGTTCGATCCCAGGTCGTGCTAATTGGCCTAGTTACTCTTATTTTTCCGTCGGTTTTTTCGAATATCGTGAAAATACGGCCTATTTTTCTTTAGAAATACTCAACAGAGGGCATCCTACCCAGGTCTAGGATCCAAGTGAAGCCAATAGGCCTTAATACCAAACATCCCAAGCACTAAACATTTACGAAATTATACTTCACTTACCAATAATATATATATTTAGTCGGTAACAAAAGTTTCCGAGCACTAGCAAATATTCCTATGTAAAAAAAGTAGAGTTAATACTGTTTTGTTCAATAAATCCTTGTCGAATCATGTTCTTAGACATGATTCGACAAGGATTTATTTAATAAAACAGTATTAACTCTCCATTTTTTACATAGGAATTTTTGTTAGTGTTCGGATACTTTTGTTACCGACTGTATATATATATATATATATATATATATATATAGGAATAATTTAACAAATGAAATAAAACTGAAATGAAAAAAAAAAAAATATATATATATATATATATATATATATATATATATATTTCTTTTTCTGACCGGAATTTTTTACAGAAACTTTTATAAATTTTTCTTCGCCTTGATTAAATAAGGTGAAATAGTTTACTCTGAAAAAGTAGTGTTGAAAAATAGAACAAAGTGGCAGCTATGCTTCTTAGTGCTAAAATAAAAGTGGAAAATGTGCCATTATTCGAATGGTACGTTAAAGAATATATTGCATACACAGAGAAAAAATTATATAACTGACATCCATAATCTAAATTGTGGTTCTAGTAAAATTAGTTCCATGTCATCCTTATAAATTCTATCTCCCTTTGCTAGCGAGTTCTAAAAACCCCTATTAGAATTCTAGAGCGTTTTTTTATATTATGGTAGCCAATCTCATTGAAAAATCTCTGTAAATAAATGCGAACACAAGAGGCGAGTTTTAGTAACTATAATTTTGTTTTATAACCCAATTCTAGTAAAGCAACGAGAATTTCTCGCAATACAAGGGATTCATAATATTGTTTCACAATCCAGAAAAGTGTAGACTAGAAATTCTCAATCATTTCGTTTATCCAGATTATTTGTTTACTTTGTACGCATAACTCGGAAATCTCTATTTCTAGTTTAGGGATTTAGAAAATGACTACTTATTCGTTCTGATGAATGCGGTATATATTTTTCTTAATGTAACGTATATTTTGCATTTACATGTTTAGTCCCGCTATATTGCATACCAGTGTAACAATGTACCAAATACTCGATGAAGTAAAGATTTATCTAGCTTTTATTAAATATTTTTTATATAAAAATACTAATGTTCTTCTGAATATTATTATAATAGTGATATTTTGAGGTTTCACTGTGCATTTATGAAGGCTGAGTAATATACCATTAAATATTCTTTCATTGACGACTCATCGAAATTTAATTTACCATGCGAAAAATATTTGGTCAAACGTTACTAGCGTGATAACATCAATTTATAAAATAATTAATTTATACGGATAAAATAAATTTTATTACTTATTATTTTAGCTCCTTTTCCAAAAACAAAATAAAATAAAATAAAATAAAAATAAAAATAAGAAGTAAGTTATCCTTTTATGACTTTTAGATAAACTATGTTAAATCTAAAAACGTTATAAAACCCTTTCAGCGTTAGCCGTTTTTCGGTATATCTGTTTAATGATTCATAAAATTAATACTATGCACAGTATAAATATGAACATTTAATACAATACTCTATACATGTTTATTAATCTTATTTTCTCAAAAAAAGCAACATATATTTCAAAATCTAGCCATACCAGCCTTTTGTTTTGACTATGCTTGATGGAAAAAGACGGGCTTAACGCTTATAGGGTTAAAGTTAGCTTGTGACGAATTACGCCTTGATTCTATTAAATTTCGCCGAATGTAATTTAAATATTCTTGCAATGTATTGCAGGTAACATAAATTCAATTTCTAAAAATGTAATGAACATTAATCTGTAATCCATTATAAATTGATCATATTTTGAAAAATCTATTTGAGATAAATTTTTAATTTACCGATTGACTTTCAATTCTATTATAAGTTTACAAAATAATTCTTTGGAAAAATATAATGGCAAGTACCTTGTAATGTGTTGTCCAGTAAAATTATCTAAATGATTCATTACAATAATAAATTTTTGCGAATTTTGATTTAAACTAAACTGTAGAAACATGAAGATGGATTAACCTGAGAACATTCAAAAGAAAAATATTCTTAGCTATAGACATGATTGCGTAAATTGAAAAAGATTAACTGGGCTTGATAAAGGACACTGATGTTTATGATTCTCAATGTGACGTACTTCAATAACTGAAATATGTTTTTAAGAGAAAAAAAAAAAAAAATAGCGAACATTTCCATGAAATCTGCAACATAATATAGCGAAAGTAGTTTGCATAAAATTTATTTCATTTACACTCGTTGCCAGCATTGTTCTTGTTTAACACCAGTTTTAACTGAGATTCTGATAATTGCCAAAATAGAAGAAAATAGCTAAAATAATAAAGTGAAAACAGTATAATAATATTATAGTTTTAAAAAATCAAAGAACACGCTTTTATAGAAATGTGAACTAAAAAGCACAAAATATCTATCTTAGTATTAAAATGCAGGGTAAGAGAAAATCGTGTGAGTGCCACACCATATTATTTACATACATTTAAATATTTAATTAAAATAATTTAGAATTAAACAAAAACCATTTTTAAAAAA
This sequence comes from Salticus scenicus, assembly GCA_963930645.1. NCBI lineage: Eukaryota > Metazoa > Arthropoda > Arachnida > Araneae > Salticidae > Salticus > Salticus scenicus. Next base: position 299,012,397 of record OZ005651.1, read on the forward strand.
TCTCCCCTGACTGGGCTCGAACGCTAGACGTTTAGGTTCGTAGCGCGGAGCTTTACCTCACAGCCACGGCGTTGACGTAGGGAAAGTCTTTTTTAAAATATAGATTTTTTGTTTGCTCCCAGAGCGGTTACATACATACATACAAACATACATACAAACATACATATAGGTGAAGCTAATATAAAAGCGTGTTAAAAAGAGGGCAAGATAGTAACTCATGAACGAACTGAACAATTTTAGTTTTTTTACTAGTCAAGATCTAATACATAACTGCTAAAATTAATTATTTCTATCTGTATTTTATAACATTAATGTTTGATACCAGTGACAAAAAAAGCCATTTTAACACTATTAGAGAAATATGTCTCAGAAATCTGGTGCGTTTAACTGTAGTTTTCCACGTATTTCTTTGGAACGTCATGTAATTTTCGCAGCCACGAGCATTTTTTCTTTCGTTCTTTCTTTCGTGTGTTTGTATGTCAGAAAAACGAGTTCATGAATGATAGATGTGTTTCTATTTTAATGCAGCATCATTTTCACAAGAGAAAAATTCCCCACACCCCATAATTGAATACCGTTTTTCAAATAAGAATGAAAGCTAAAAAATCCAAAAACTTGCAATTAATTATATATAAAGATAAGAATGATAAATTTTTATATGGCAAAATTTTAGAATTTTTTATTCGATTTTTGAGATTTAACAATATTTTATAAATTCGAAAGATTGTACACTTAATATCAATAGTATTTCCTTCTGAAATATAGGTATTTTGGTTCTTACAGAATTTTCTGTCTGTCACTTTGTCCAAGTTGTTCACTGTAAAATATTTTGTTCAACTTTACACAACAATTATTGAGGCAGCTTACTTTCCATAACCAATGTCGAAATATGTTACCATCTGTAACTGTATAACCCTAGAATGTTACGCACTTACAGTTGTTAACATTTCTCTACATACATAGTTGTGGCAAGAAAGCTACCTCAATATTGTTATGTAAAGTGGCACAAAATTTTTTACCGTGTTTAGTCAAGCGCCATTTGACATCGATACTGAATTGTATCTATAACTGTAAATTATGACGTTGCATCTAAAATAGAATGCGACTGTTCTATTTTTATTTAATTAGTAAATAAGCTTGTTCATTATTATAATAAGAGGAAATGAGAGTTCTTTGTAGCAAATCCTATATAATGTAGTCCAAAAAGTGAAACAAAGTTTCTGATTTCAAAGCTGGAAGAAAGGAGGTGTCAAGTTTACTAAAAAAATGTTTTGTTGAAAAATTCTTTTTTTTTTTCACAATTTTTCAGATTTATTTTGTCATTTTAACAATAATTTTGTTCGTTTAACGAAATCAACTTGCGTCTATGAAAAAAAAAAAGAAAAAGAAAAAAGAAAAAAAAATGAAAAAAAATAGTGTGATTGACACAGTTCGATAAGCTACATCATACATCTCTCTGTAAACATCCAATGAGCGAGCGAGCGATGTGCTGAAATAAAAATGCTGTTTGTTTCAATTAACAAATTACTCTTTTGATTCAAACAAACATTGGTTATATAAACTCAAATTCTTTGTTAAAATAACAAAATAACTTTTGTTCTGGTAACAAAATTACTGTTGAGGCTATATCAACAAAAAAGCATGATTGATTTAACAACATTTTTGTTGTTGTAACAAGACTTTTTTTTTTTTTTTTTTTTTTTTTTACATGTTTATCGACATGTTTACACGTCGAGCTGGTCAGCTCAGCCCTTCGGGATTTTTCGCGGTTTTTCCCAGAAACTAGCTTGAATGCATGCTGGGACTCCTTAGAAAGACCTCCACGGAGGACATCCCATCTATATCTAAATCTTTATATAGACAACTGTCATTGATCACAAAGAAACACCTATACGATACGATTCTGTATATGGTTGCTGAAAATGAGATATAAACTCAAAGAACATTTATAATTAAAAATTTATTTCGTATTTAATTAATATATATATATATATATATATATATATGTATATATATATATTACTTTATAAGATTTATTCATTTCTCCTACGTCTACTTATAAGAATTTGATGATTCCTTAATTTCTTCCGCAATGTATACGTAGTAACAATTTTTTCCTCGTCTCTCTACTCTGTGTAATAATATGATCTATAGAAAATACATGTGGGCATTTAGCCCTCACATATTAATTCTATTTAATCTAAAAAGTACACATATATAATTATATACTTGCCCAAATTCACAATCGACTGGGTATCAATCACTGAAATATAATTTACAAATAATTAATCTAAATTTACTTTATTTTATATCTAATGAAGCTATAAGAATTGAATATGATTCTTTAGGTGTTTGGTGAGCTGATGTATACTCTGCCACAACTACGGATTAAATTAAGCTTGGATATAAAGAAATAAAGGTGAGTTGTTTTACTTGCTTTTAACAACGCATGACGCATGTTTATTAACTTTTATAGTTTAAATAAAACTGTAAATATTTGAAATAAAACAAAATCGAACCCACAACTATTTACAACAGATTATTAGACTGACGATATACAAAAATAACTAACTTTAGAAAAATATCTTATATAATTTATAACTGTTTTATCGTTAAATTCTTAACTACAGGTTCAATATATGTATACATACATAGAAACGTTAAATTTTCTTTCAATGAAATGTAAGTAAATAAGTAAATTGTTTTAACTGTAAATAAAATAATAAGGATAACAAGACAAAAATATAAAATGAGTACCTCGCAAGATATAATTATACAGGAATTAAATCCACAGAATTATAATGCGTGGAAATTCAAATTAGAAATATATCTTCATAAGTAAGATCTATACAGAATAATTATAAACTATCCTTCAAATCCCATCATGGATGCATGGGAAAGTGAAAATCGTAAGAATGCGCAGTGAAAAATCTTCTAATAGACGATAACCAGATAATCCATGTCAAAAATCTTCAAAATTGTTTAACATCTCACTCGCATTTATCAAATCAGAAACAAACTAATAGCCATAGGTTTGTTGTTTGGGTTTTACTTCGTACTAGTGCTGCTCAATGGATAATTTAACAGCCATAGGAGAACAGATGAATGACCAGCATCTCTCTGCACCCATGCTCTGCTCTCTCCGGCCAATTACATTGTCCTTACCACAGCTTTATAAAGCAGAGATAAAACTGAACTCTCCTTCGACTTCATCGGAAGTAAACTAGTTGACGAATATTCAAAACAGCAAGAAAATAAAATAGAAAATAATAACTTAGTACTTAAGGTAAAATTGAAAACAAAAAAAATACCCAATAAAATTCTGTCGTTACTATACGAAAAAATCTCATAATATAGACAAGTGCTGGAATTTGAAAATTAAAAACAGAGAAAAATAAAAACAATAAAATAAAAACAGTAACGTTAGACTACCCTTCAAATCTGCCATGTCCTTTAAAGACAAAAATAACGCAGAGAGAGCTCTCATTTCAAAGAATGATAGACGTAGTCTAACAGCAAAATTTTCACTCTGTGGCAAATAAATCTAATAATTGGTGTATTGACTCTGGCAGTCCAATGCACGTCTGTAATGATAAGAATAAATTTCATGGATTTAATTACAGTAACGCATGCTTAACAATCGCGAATAGACAGGAATTAAATTCTGTAGGTTATGGATCTGTAAAATTAAATAGTATAAATTCAGATAACACACACACACACACATAATACCATAACACTAAAAAATGTATTATCTGTGCCAGAAATAGAAACAAATCTGATATGTATAAAAAGGGCAATTGAAAATGGGTGCATAGCTACACTGCTGGACAAAACTTTGGCGACCACCTAATTCTAAAAAACTATAAATCATATACGGATGTATTCCCCACTATGACTTGAAGGGACAAAAAGCAGAAAACATGGATATCAAAAACTGTTTAATGTCTCAAAATTTGAACATTTTACAGAAAATACATGAAAATGCCAAAATTTTGACTACCATTAAATAATCACATATGCGTAACAAATAAAAGATGACAAAAAGGGGAGACAGTTATTTAATTTGTGCTCTTTTAATATCAATGACCTTTAGTAAACGTCCAGAAATTGAATTGAAGATATTTACTATGGTTTCCTTATTGAAATTCTTTGCACAGATCTCCAGAACACGAATCGGGTCTTTCCGGTCATCGTATTGCTTATAGAGGTAAGTTCGGGGGCTCTATTTTGGCAATCCGAGCCCGCCCGGGCCCGAAACATTTTTGAACTGAACTCACCCGAGACCGAGCCCGATATTGAAAGTGGTACGCTATGCAACGCATACACAATAGTAAAATTAAATACTGTTTTCATTTTCAAATTAATTTTCTTATTATCAATCCTCAATTTAAATAACTATAATGTTATTATAACAATTTATAATGTCTGTGTCTCTGTATACATGTATATATTTTTTATATATATTTATGGTGCAGCCCATTGTTTATAACGCGCCTATCGGGGGACAAAAAATTTATCCAAATGAGTGATCTAATGAAGCCCAATGTAACGAAGGAGGAAGGATTACTGTATAACACTATGACATAACATGCATCCCGTTGAAAAAAAAGTTCTATTTAAAAAAAGGAAAGTCAAAGCTACTAAGGTTTGCAAGATTATTTTGTGATTTATAACTTATCACGACTATTATGGCATTACTAAAGGTGCTCTCAAAATGAATGATTTTTTTTTTTTTTTTTTTTTTTTTTTAAACATTTTCCAGTTAGTGAAGAATAAAATAAATGGAAATTTTAGCTTGAATCCGAGCCCGCCCGGAGCCCGAAGACTTGCGTAAGATATGAGCCCGATCAGGCTCGGGACCGGGCTCGGGCTCGGGCTTACGGGCTCGGGCTAAGCCCATCTCATCCCCAATTGCTTATAGCTACACACAATACACATCCTCATCTCATATAAACTATATTTAAGCAAGAAAATACATATATGTAATTAAATATTTATCCAAGTTCACAATCGACTGGATATAAATCACTGAAATATAATTTACAAATAATTAATCGAAATTTACTTTATTTTATATATAATGAAGTTATAAGAATTAGATGTGCTTTTTTAGGTGATTGGTGAGCTGATGTTTTCTCCATGCCATAACTACGGATTAAACGAAATAAATATGGGGAAATATACTTGCTTTTTAACAATGAATGTAACATGCTTATTAAATTTTATAGTGAAAATAATATTATAGTTTTAAAAAATTAAAGAACACGCTTTTATAGAAATGTGAACTAAAAAGCACAAAATATCTATCTTAGTATTAAAATGCAGGGTAAGAGAAAATAGCGTGAGTGACACACCATAATATTTACATACATTTAAATCTTTAATTAAAATAATTTAGAATTAAACAAAAACCATTTTTAAAAAATCTCCCCTGACTGGGCTCGAACGCTAGACCTTTAGGTTTGTAGCGCGGAGCTTTACCTCACAGCCTCAGCGTTCACGTAGGGAAAGTCTTTTTTTACAATACAGATTTTTTGTTTGCTACCAGAGCAGTTACAAACATACATTACACATACATACATTATACATACAAACATACATACAGGTGAATCTAATAAAAGCGTGTTAATTAATAAAACTGCACATATATGAACTAAAACAAAATCGAGCCCAGGACATGTAATTGCAACTTATTTTATATTTAAAACCAAGGCTTCAGGCTAAATCGATTTGCAGAAATCTCAATCTGCTGTTTAAACTAGTTAATTGTAATTTGTTTTAGTGAATGTAAGATCTCGCACAACAGAGTGTTTTTTATGGAAACACATTAACGGATGATCACTCAGAGTGTACTCCTTTCTCCGCATGTTCGCATTGTTTTCTGCCTATATCATGTGTCACAATACAACTTAGGTTCGTTTCATTTGGGATTGACTAGACATCAGACAGCTATCTTGTTTTATTTAAAATGCTAAATTTTAATTTTATCTTAATGAATTTTGGCGGGCGATATATCTCCATATCTTGTTTATAAATAATGCAAAACTTTCAATTTAAGAAAAATAATTTATACTTAGTAAGGTAAAATTGTAGTGTGACAGGTATGACAGAAAACAGACACATTTTCAGTAAATCATTTTAATCCTTCAGTTGCATTTGAGACACATTTGAAGTCCACTGATTTTTATTTGCACAAAAAGGATTTTCAACTGATATCTAATTTTATAAAAAATAAATATATAAAAAATTATTTAAGATCTTGAGATTCATGAAATATGTAGAAATTTAAAATTATCTTTTGCTTACTTAATTTTAGTTTTAAATTTTATTACTTTCTTCTATCTTCAATAGAAGATAGTATTGGATTCGTAAAAATTTTCGATTTCGGGTTTTTGATGGATTTACACGTTTTGAGAGCTGTAGAACACGATTTTACCATTTTAAGAAAATGTCTGTCTGTCTGTCTGTGTGTGTGTGTGTGTGTGTGTGTGTGTGACAAAATTTTGTGGCAGCTGTATCTCTGGAACTACTGCACAGAATTTCATAAAAATTGGTATGTAGTTGCACCTTGACATAAATAAAAAGCCTATATAAGACTAATAAAAAGCCTATCAACTTTTGGTAAAAATCGTCTTACAGGTTGCATTGCCATCCCGCTTTTTCTAAATTTTTAACAGGGTGATATAGGGCAAAAATTTTCAAGATGGGTATCTTTCGAAAGGTCTCGTCAGTACCTTTAAAACGAATGGTTGAACTATAAATCTGTGATAACTTAAAACAAAGTTATCGATTTTTTTTACTTTTTACGAAAAAAAAACTTAGAAAAAAAAAATATTTTTTTTTTCTCTCCCCTTAATTTTATCCAACTCCCACGGTTTCCGTGTTCTGACAAACTTAAACTAAGTTTTGCATTTTCCCCCTAATTTTGTCAAAGTCCCACGGTTTCTGTGTTTTGACAAACTTTAACAAATTTTCACATTTTACCCAAAATTTTGTCAAAGTCCCACTTTTTTTTTTTTTTTATCTCTCCCCTTAATTCTATCAAACTCCCACGGTTTCCGTGTTCTGACAAACTTAAACAAATTTTTGCATTTTTCCCCCAATTTTGTCAAAGTCCCACGGTTTCCGTGTTTTGACAAACTTAGAATAATTTTCACATTTTACCCAAAATTTTGTCAAAGTCCCACTTTTTTTTTTTTTTAAATTATTGTTACTGAGTGAATTTGTATAGGAAAATATAGAAGAAAGTCTCGTGGTGGCCACAACATACTAGTTTTTTAAAAATAATATATATAAAAAAAATATACATAATGTGTTAGATTATTTGATACGTTAAAAAAAAAAAGACTTAGTTTAAAAGTAAAAAATGATACTTTCGTCCACTTTCGCATGAAATTACCCCTTAGCGATAAACTTTGTTAGAAGTGATTAACTATGAAAACAATGGCATAAACAATAGATAAAATACACTCTATAACAAAAAGAAAAAAAAAAAAAAAAAAAAAAAAAACGATGCACCAAGAAGAAGTGGGGACAAAAATTGGTAGATGGGGTGGAATGGGTGGTCCGAATGGGACAAAAGCTGGTAGATGTGATGTACATGTGGAGAAAAGCAATTGATTACAGTTACAGAAAATTTGAATGATTTAATCAAGCGAAACGGCCTCACAAAGTAAACAAGTCAATAACGCGTTGGTCCACTTCTGGCCTTTATGTACGCAGTTATTCGGCTTGGTATTAATTGATAGAGTTGGCAGATGTGCTCCTGTGAAGTATCGTGCCAAATTCTGTTCAATTGTTGCATTAGATTGGTAAAATCCCGAGCTGGTTGTAGGACCCTTTTTATGATGCTCCAAACGTCCTCAGTGGAAGAGAGACCCGGGGACTGAGCTCAACTCCATTTCACTGAGCCGCCTATTAAGGGTATTTGAAGTCACTGAAATACCAGTTGCACATAGGATCGACGATAATGATGAATTGGTGCTCGATTCCATCAAAACCTGTATGTTTGTCAATTTGTGTACAGTATGCATTACTCCTTCTTGGTGCGTCCCTTTTTTTGTTATAGAGTATATTTGAAAAGAACTTATTCATCTTAAAGTCTACTATTAAAAAGAATATACAGTCGATTATTTTAAACACGCCCAGCGAAGCGGACAGTTTTACTAGCCATTTAAAAATATTTAAATGCTTATTTATTAACGCGCATAAAAATTCTTTATTTTTAATTTAATGAATCAAGTCAAGCTCAATTAAATTAAATATATATCAAAATAAATTATTTATTAAATTCAATCGAATAAAAATAAGATAAACTTATATAAGAAAACATTTGATTAAAATTATGCGTTGAGTTATGCGTAGTTATTTTGTTATTTTAAGCAAGATTTTATTAGGAGTAAGAAAATCAGTTTTGTTACGACAACGTAAAAAGTATTATTAACAATTTCACAAAATTTTGAACTTTTTTTTTTTTTTTTTTTTTTTCTTTATATATATTAACAAAAGTTTTGGTTTAATATACTATAATTATATAATTGTATTTAGAAAATAGGTTTTTAATAGTTTTTTTTTTTTTTTTTTTTTTGTTAGAATTGCAAAACAAATCATTATTATTATTTTTTAAATTTTCAATTAAATTTCCTTTGGAACACTTTTAATCAGAAATTTTTGTTCAGTCAATCAAATTTTTGTTGTACCAACCTAAAAACATAAATAAATGCTCTGAAGTTGCTATCAAAAATCACAAGCACAGCTAATTTTAATGAACTGCAATAAATTGATAGCTAGTATCCAAAACGTGCTCTTAGATCCTTGAGCGCAGAAAATTATTTTTGCATTGACTTAAGAAGTTTATATGACTTGAGCCTATTTCACTGTACTTGATGGCAGTATTGCCAACACGTAGGTATTTTTATATTCAATACCCCCCCCCCCCCCTAAATTTTATTTGTAATATTTCTCTAATTGTTTGTTTGCCTAATCGACTATAATCTATATCAAAATCATTCTTCAAAATTATTGGTAATTATTAAATAAAAATGTTCCTTATAAGTTGGAAATATTACTTTATAGGGACTAGGAACTAGTGATTATCAAATATGCTATTAACCAATAGGTATTTGGAGACTTTCGAATTCGATGTGCTGTCAAATATTTAGAAAAGTTCTTTAGGAATTATGTTGAAACTTTGGGTATACAAAGAACATGTTATACCTCATATATTTCAGTAAAAATTTTCTTCTGAAGAGGAAAAGAGGATCGGTAAAAAATTAAACAAAAATCAAAATGTTTTGGATCATCCTGTAAAAAGTAATGCTTGAAATACGCTTTAGCTGAAGTATGTGATTATGAGGATTCTTCTAACTATCTGTATAAATTTTTATGAGTCTATCACATATAATATTCATGGAGATATAAGGAATTCTTTAAAAAATTGAAAAAAAAAAAACCCACTTTTTTTATTATAACACGTAGGGTATTAGACGTAGGGTATTAGCAAAGCAATTTTTAGGAAGCTTGGAGTACTTCATTAGACACAGCATACTGCAATCAGAATGCAGAAATGTTAAATATCTTACGAAATGAGCATTTTTACTAAATGATTTTTAACTACGCATGGGCAAGCTTTAAAACTAATTTCATTAACATACTTAATAGCCAAAAGTGTTGAGCTACAGTCGGTAACAAAAGTGTCCGAACACTAGCAAAAATTCCTATGTAAAAAAAGTACACTTCATACGGTTTTGTTACATAAATCCTTATCGAATCATGTTCTTAGTCAGTCTAAGAACGTGATTCGACAAGGATTTATTTAATAAAACCGTATGAAGTGTACTTTTTTTACATAGGAAATTTTTGCTAGTGTTCGGACACTTTTGTTACCGACTGTACTTATATGAAAACCAAAATCAAATATCGTGTAAATTCAAAAGGTTATGAGAGATAAAATTAGCAAAATTTCAGTTTTTATCAGAAAAAAAAGGGAGAAGAGAATAGGGCTTTTTATCAATATTTATTTACAATCGGCGAACACTGTATTACCATAGATTGAATTAAAATAAAAATGTGAGTAAAATCCCTCATAATTTAGCTTTTATTTTTAGTGGTAGCCTCATAAAAATGTATACAGGTAATTAGAAGAATTCTCCTAAACACATACTACAGCCAAAACGTATTTCAAACATCACTTTTTACAGGGTTAAAAATTAAATAAAAATCACTTTAACTTTTATTTATTTTTGTACTAGTACCCCGTTCCTTTTCAGGGCAAAACTTTTGCTGAAATATATGAGGTAAAACATGTTCTTTATACTCCCAAAGTTTTATTTTCAAAAAAAAATTCTAGATATTTGGCAAAACGTCTAAATTCGAAATTGTCCAAAAACAGTAACCACCGCTTAATAAATTCACTGGTTAATAAAATCAGTTGCTTAATCTAATCAAATTGCCAGGACCGGAATCGAATCAATACAAACCAATTTTAAAACCGCCGCTTAATAAAATGAACATCGTCGGTTAATAAGCTCAAAAAAAATCTCTTCAAGAGCAAAAATGCTATATGACGCTAAACAAATTTTTATTTACACTGTGACTTTTTGAAATAAAAAAGAAATGAAAATGCAGTAATATCTAAGTTATCTCTCTTTGTCGAAAAGTTTACATTTAAAGCATATTTACAAATTAAACACGCCCATCACTTGATTTAATAACAATTTCAAGGAATGTATTCTTCAAAGCGCAGTAATAAGTTACAAATTTGGTTTGGTTCGCATGTGATACATATATTTTAAAATTTTTAATTAATAAAAGAGAATTTCTAGTTCTTTTTCGGAAATAACTAACAAGCAAGTTTTTTGACAAAAAGATTTTAAATTGAAAAGAAAAGCATGAACTTCTGACAAAGTAATGACGATTTTCCTCAAAGAAAAGCATATCGGAACTTGGGATGTATTTAATTTACTTACTTTGAAGTAACAATTAATTAATTATCTGACAAAATTTAATTAATATTGTTTATTAATTCCATTATTTGATACCTTTTGAAATTTCTTTCCAAATTCAGGGAAGTAATACCTTTTTCTTGAGTGCAGGAACGTTCACCGCATTTAAAAATCAGCCGCTTTATAAAATCACTTTGGTTCAGAACGAATGTGATTTTAATAAGCGACGGGTACTGTACTTACTGGTAGATAGTGCATTTGGCCGTGTTTTATATTCTTAAAAAATGTAGATCTACTTACATTATTATAGCTGTCATACATTTGGAAATATATTGTTACAAGCAGTATAAAGGGAGAGTGTTATACCTTGGGACAATATTCACATTTTAATTTTTAACTTCTAGAATTAAAGTTAGATATTCTAAAGTCAGTATTTAAATACATATTCTTCTCTATAATACATTTTTTTCACTTGTAACAATGTGAAAATAAAAATTTACCATCCATTTTAAGTAGGAAGTGCAAATTGTCCCAACATACAACACCATGTTTTACCTTGCACCTTGGGACATGCTTCAATATTTATGCAACAGTCTTAGCCTAAACCAGTTTTATGAAAATTATTAAAAAAATTATGTTTCAAGGCATTAAAGTAAAGAAATACACTGACAGATGCATTACACAAATGATAATAAATTTGAAAGTTCAAATCTTATTCGTAAATTAACCAAGTATTGATAAAGGCCCTATTTTAATGTCATATGATGTAAAGTCAACTGTGAAATTTCACTTACAGACATCAGTGGGAATTTAATACTCAATGTCTGATAAAATATCATAATTTTCATATTCATAAATAAATTTATTGTTGAACCCTGTGCACTTTAAAAACCTCATTGTTAATGATCTCCAGCACTTCAGATCAAGGTCGTAACCAAGGGCTATTTCTGGGGGTTTAATCATAGAAGTAAATATATTATTATTATTATTATTTCAGATACTTTTCTAATATATATATATATGTGTGTGTGTGTGTATCTATTTTTCTAGAAGTTTCTGTGGTTTGATCATATTAAATATTGTCATCATCTGAACTTTAGAAAATTGGTTTATCAATATCAGATTCTGAACTGCTAATTGGTTGTGTAGGTGGTTCTTTTCCTCCACTCTGGATGCAGTAGTTTTGTATTCTGCAGTTTTAACTTCAATTTTACAGGAGAATCTGTTAAATGCAAAATTCCACTTTTCTTCTAATGCCATTGTTTTTTCGACCTGAAGCTTTGGGAAATGCCTAAATTATTACTGCTGATATCACATCTTGAGAATTTGAAGATGAACGTGCTATACATACAGTTCTTAACTCATTTGTCGCATTTACTGTTGCAGATTCAGCCGCTTCACTTAACACTTCAGTTGATTCAATTGGTCTATCAGATATATATGAATTTATATTAAAAGATTATTATGTATTATATTAAATTATTATTATTATTAGAATGTTATATTAAAACATACTAAAAGATATTTATACTAAAACAATACCAAAATTATTGAGAACTATGTGTATGACATATGTTTTTAATTGTGACATGTACCAAGGTACAACATGGCTTACTGTCCCAAGGTACAGTCGGTAACAAAAGTGTCCGAACACTAGCGAAAATTCCTATCTAAAAAAAAGTACAGTTAATACTGTTTTGTTAAATAAATCCTTGTCGAATCCTGTTCTTAGTCAGTCTAAGAACATGATTCGATAAGGATTTATTTAACAAAACAGCATTAACTCTACCCTTTTTACATAGGAATTTTTGCTAGTATTCGGACACTTTTGTTACCTATTGTAACCAAAAATCACAAACTATCGGATGAATATTGTTTCTTCGTTTTTGTCAGTTTTTAATTGTATATTCATTTCTTATGGTATTATTTTTCGTAAACAGCATCCCTAAATACAGTAAAACATAACAAATACTCGTAAAAGTTTTACCAGTCAAACTCCAGGTTTACTCTACTTTAAATAACACAATAGAATTGGATTAGCTCTACCCTATAATTTACGATAAATATACGACTATTTCCACAAATAAACAAAAAGTATTAATTTTGAACTCAGTACAGAAAAAACAATCTCACTTTCATTAAATAAACAACTCGCTCTTTTTAAAATGATTCAAAATGTAATAGAAATGTAACAGATCCCCCCTTTATTACTGAGAGTTGGCTTTCGTTTTACTTTTTATATGGGTTATTATTAAATAAACGCCACTGTACTTATTTGAATCACCAGAAGAAAGTCAGAAAGTTGCAGAACAAGTTGATGCTCCTGACCTTGTGCCTCACTGAAGAATTTCTTTTGCTTCTGCCGACAGTTTTCGGAAGTAGAAAAGTTCACGTAACGAGTTGTGTCGAATTTTTTAATAAAACTGCTCTTTTTTTAAAAGACTGATGTACAGTCGGCTGCAAAATTATTCGAGCACTAGCCAATAATTCCTATATTTAAAAAGTACACTTAAGACTGTTTTGCTAAGTAAATCCTTGTCGAATCATGTTCTTAGACTGATTAAGAACATGACTCGACAAGGATTTATTTAACAAAGCTGTATTAAGTGTACTTTTTTTTGGCAAGGATTATTGCTAGTGCTCGAATAATTTTGCAGCCGACTGTAATTATTATTTACACAATTCTATTTATTCACTTAGGGATTCATACGTGTTTTTCTTTTTTATCGAAGTAGAAAGTGTATTCAGGTATTTGAATAGAAAGCGGTAGGGAATAGTTAAGAATAAATAGATTTAAAGAGTACAGTCGGTAACAAAAGTGTCCGAACACTAGCGAAAATTCCTATCTAAAAAAAGTACACTTCATACAGTTTTGTTAAATAAATCCTTATCGAATCATGTTCTTAGACCGACTAAGAAGGGGATTCGAGAAGGATTTATTTAACAAAACCGTATGAAGTGTACTTTTTTTACATAGGAGTTTTTGTTAATGTTCGGACACTTTTGTTACCGACTGTATAGAATAAATAAATTTGAAGAATAAATAAATTTAAAGTCGGAAGTTATTAATTTACTGACTGTTAACTATATTGTCAGTAACAAAAGTTATTTTTTCATTTTCATTTTTAGTTATTTCTTTATTTTAATTTTATTTATGCTGATGTTCACTTTTTTTTTTTTTTTTTTTTTTTAATGGGAAAGAAAAAGAAAGAAAGAAGCAGACCATTTTCTTCTTTGTGTGTTTCGGTGAAAGGGGGAGGGGATAATGGAAAAAAAAAAAGTTATTCTGAAAAATAAACATTAAAAAAGTAATTTATAATGTACCTATACTATAGATATAACTATCAAAGTTTTATTTTATCCTACGTTTCATTCAAATAGATTAAAATACATATATATATTGTCAGTAACAAAAGTTATTCTTTATTTTTCATTTTCAGTTATTTCTTTATTTTACTTTTATTTATTCTGATGCTCACTTTTTTTTTTTTTTTTTTTTTTTTTAATGGGAAAGAAAAAGAAAGAAAGAAGCAGTACATTTTCTCTTTTGTATGTTTCGGTGAAAGGGGGAGGGGATAATGGAAATAAAAAAAAGTTATTCAGAAAAATAAACATTAAAAAAGTAATTTATAATGTACCTATACAATAGATATAATTATCAAAGTTTTATTTTGTCCTACGTTTCATTCAAATAGATTAAAATACATATGTATATTGTCAGTAACAAAAGTTATTTTTTATTTTTCCTGTTTAGTTATTTCTTTATTTTAATTTTATTTATTCTGATGCTCATTTTTTTTTTTTTTTTTTAATGGAAAAGAAAAAGAAAGAAAGAAACAGTACATTTTCTCTTTTGTATGTTTCAATGAAAAGGGGAGGGATAATGGAAATTAAAAAAAAGTTATTTTGAAAAATAAACATTAAAAAAGTAATTTATAATGTACCTGTACAAAAGATATAATTATCAAAGTTTTATTTTATCCTACGTTTCATTCAAATAGATTAAAATACATATATATATTGTCAGTAACAAAAGTTATTTTTTATTTTTCCTGTTTAGTTATTTCTTTATTTTAATTTTATTTATTCTGATGCTCACTTTTTTTTTTTAATGGGAAAGAAAAAGAAAGAAAGAAGCAGTACATTTTCTCTTTTGTATGTTTCAATGAAAAGGGGAGGGATAATGGAAATTAAAAAAAAGTTATTTTGAAAAATAAACATTAAAAAAGTAATTTATAATGTACCTGTACAAAAGATATAATTATCAAAGTTTTATTTTATCCTACGTTTCATTCAAATAGATTAAAATACGTATATATATTGTCAGTAACAAAAGTTATTTTTTATTTTTCCTGTTTAGTTATTTCTTTATTTTAATTTTATTTATTCTGATGCTCACTTTTTTTTTTTTTTTTTTTTATGGGAAAGAAAAAGAAAGAAAGAAGCAGTACATTTTCTCTTTTGCAAGTTTCGATGAAAAGGGGAGGGATAATGGAAATAAAAAAAAAGTTATTTTGAAAAATAAACATTAAAAAAGTAATTTATAATGTACCTGTACTATAGATATCATTATCAAAGTTTTATTTTATCCTACGTTTCATTCAAATAGATTAAAATACATATATATTTCAAAACCCTTTTAAAAGAAAGAAGAAGCACATATATATATATCCTCTTATTAATATTTTCCCACAGCAAAAAAATCTTGCTTTAGTTTTCACTGGGGATAAAAAATATTTTTCTTTAACAAAATGTAATCGTGCATTGTTTTTTCGGCATATCTTAATTTCTAACATGCAAAAATGATTTTGACTGCTCTAAAGAAAATCTCCACGTCTCATTTGGGACTAATAATGCCATCGAAGAACGTCCTTGCCTGTGCGGTAGATGGCGTTCGAACCATAATGCAGAACTCTGAATAGTTCCCAAGTGGCGTCGCTGAGTTCAGTTGACGTTAGAACTACTCGGCTTCGTTTTCAGAATTGTGGCGATACGAGCATTAGGACGGTGAATTTTCCGCTGCTGGGTGCAATGTTTGTGTGAATCAGTGGATCGTATGCAACGTGTAGAACCATGACTTGAAGCCGGCAAGAATCATGATATTTATTTTCTGACATACTTGTTTGTGCATTATACCTTGAATTTAAATCCTTAATAATATATATCGAATGGTGTTATTGGAATCACGTCAAGTTTTCACTAGTCGCTATTATTGATGGCGGGTATTCGAAATCTAAAAACGGACTCGGGCTTTACTTGGTGTGTGCACGTGCTTTTCCTTTCTGTCATTGCTTCAAAAATAGGTATGTGATTTTTAAAAATGTTGTTTTCACCCCGATTTCTTTTTTTTTTCGCTTTGAAATGTTATATCTTCCCCTCTCGCCCTCCCGCAAGCAATTCTAACAAGCTTTACGCTCCGGTTTCTCTCCCATCGACTGTTTCTACCCCGGTATTTGAACTTACTCACTACCTATCCAATAATCCATTTCTATTGATGCTGTACAACATTTTTCCTCTTCAAAATGATGCGCGAATTCCACATGATGTTTATTTTTTTGTATAAAGTGTACAAAACATATCCTTAGAATACTATTACAAGAGAAAAAAAAAAACTATTAAAATACATTTTCTTTTAAAATATTTATTTGTGTTTTTTTAAATAATTTTAATGCAGTCTCTTCCCTTTTCCATGTATAACGAGAAATTTTGTTGCTGTAATCTTATTTGAAGAATTGTTTTAAATATTACATCATAAACAAATTAGATTTTATATTTTAAATTTAAAAACGACTACTTTAAAGAAAAACTTTATTAAAAATTTATTTTTCTGATTTATTTTTTCATTTTTTTTTTAATCTGCAATATTTGCATTTCACAATACAATAAATGATTTTTTTCCGTATAAATGAATTTATAAAATTTTAATATAAGAAATATATTACTTTTGCTTCTATTATCAAAACACATATTCACATGTTGTTTATGTTCACCGATATTTGATAAAAAGTTTTACCTCTAATAATGTTTAATAAAAGGAATCATGTAAAGAAAATTGATTTAATGCAAAAATTTAATTTACAACATTGTGAAACGTAATTTATTAAGTGAAAGTAATCCATACTTATATACTTGACAGAAAACTGTATATGAAAACAATTATCAAAAATATTATTTGAATGCAATGAAGAGTCAAATTGTTAAAAGGAGAAAACAATTAAAAGTAGAGTAAGATTTTGATTTATAATGTATAACAGTGTTTCTTTTTGAATAGGTACAAATCTCCATCAATCAAAGAGATAATTAATCTTTAAAAATGAGTTGATAAACGAAATCGCAGCAATTTGTAAATAAAAAGCTAGAAATGAATGAATGAATACATTTTTAATAGATATTTAGTTTATTTTTTGTTGAATATTTCATCTATTCGATAACTTAGCTTATTGTCCTTTTGAAGGCAAAAGAAAATTGAGCCTTTAAGAAGTAAAGCAATTTTGATTTATCTCTATATTAGAAACATTATATTAAAAAGCTGTGAAAAGATATGTTAAAAGGAGAAAAAAGTGAGAACAAAAATATTTTATTTGATAATGTATCAATCTTCCTTTTTAAATAAGTACAAATCTCAATCAATGAAAGAGATTATGGAGATTTGGAATTCAGTTAATAAGCGGAATTGAATAAATCTATAAATAAGAAAACTAGAAATACAGTAACCGTCGCTTAATAAATTCACTGGTTAATAAAATCAGCCGCTTAATATGATCAAATTGACAGGACCGGAATCAAATCAATGCAAACTAATTTTTAAACCGCCGCTTAATGAAAACAAAATCGCCGGTTAATAAACTCAAAAAAAACCTCTTCAGCTGCAAAAATGTCATTTATGCACACTAAACAAATGTTTATTTACGCTGTGATTTTTTATTTTTGAAATAGAAAATAAAATACAGCTATCCCTCCGTTATCTATTTTTGTCGAAAATTTTACATTTATAACAGTAAATTTTACATTTACAGCAATTAAACACGTCCCATTACTTGTCTCAGAAATAATTTCAAGCAATGTATTCTTCAAAGCGCTGTAATAAGTGAAAAATTTGATTTTGATTCTCAAGGGATTTTTTTTGTTGTTTAAATATATATAATGTTTAATTAAAAGACAATTCTTAGTTCTTATTCTGAAATAACTAAGAGGCAAGAAGCATTAAAGGAAAGATTTTAAATTTAAAAGAAAATCGTGAACTTTCGGCAAAGTATTGGCGATTTTTTTCAAAGGAGAGCACATCGAAACTTGAGACGTGTATACTTCATTTATTTTGAAGGAAAAATCAAATGATTATCTGTTAAAAATTAATTAATATTGTTTATTAGTTCCATAATTTGTTACCTTTTGAAATTTCTTTCCAAATTCAGGTAAATACTTCAATGCAGAATATTCGCCGGATATAAAAATCAGCCGCGTAATAAAATCACTTTTGCTCAGAACGAATGTGATTTTAATAAGCGGCGGGTACTGTAATTGAATAGATTTAAAGCATAGTTATTTCGTTTATTTTCTATGCATTATTTTATGTATTCAATAAAATATGTCGATGTACTTTTGAAGACAAAAGAAAACTGAATAGTTAAAAAGGAAAGAAATTTTGTTTCATCTCTATTTCAAAAATGTTAAAAACCGGTGAAAAGTTAAATTGTTAAAAGGAGAAGTACGAAAAAAAATGTATTTTACAATGTATTTGTCTTCCTTCTGAAAGTGAGTTAACAAGTGAAATTAAATAAATCTCTATATGGAAAACAAGAAATGATTATTTCAACTACTGGATAAACTAGGTCAGTGTACGACTTTTCGAGGTAAAGGGAAATCGAATTGTCAAAATGGAAAAGAAATTTTGTTTAATCTGATTATTTCGTGTGTGCGATTCGTTTCTTAATTTTTATATAACTGTATTGCAAATATATAAAATATTATATATGTTAGCATAATTTTAGTATAATAAGCTATGTGTAATCTTTTGTGTATCAATTCAAATTTAAAATATAATTATGTCTGTCTCTGTGTGTGTATATATATATATATATATACACAGTAACCGCCGCTTAATAAATTCCCTGCTTAATGAAATCAGCCGCTTAATATGATGAAAATGCCTGGATCGGAATAAAATCAATGCAAATTACTTTTAAAGCCACCGCTTTATAAAATCAGCATCGCCGTTTAATAAACTTAAAAATATCTCCTCAGCAACCAAAAATATCATCAGTTATGCACACTATTTTTTTTCCTTTTTTTAATTTGCATTGCGATTTTTTTTTTTTAATAAGAAAAGAAATTAAAGCACAACAATCCCTCTGTTTTCGCTCATTGTCGAAGATTTTACACTTGCAGCACAGTTACAAATTAAACACGCCCCATCACTTATCACCATAACAATTTCAAGGAACGTATTTTTCAATATCGGTTACAAATTTGATTTGAAATAATATATAAATATTTTTTTTTCTATTCATTAAAAGGCAATTTCTAGTTCTTATTTTAAAATGACTATAATTCATGAGGTCTAAACGAAAAGATTTTAAATTTATAAGAACAACATGAACTTTTGGTAAACTAATGATGAATTTCCTCAAATGAAAGTGCATGGGAGCTTGGAATGCGTTTAATTTATTTATATCGAAGAAACAATTAATTATCTAGCAAAATTTAATTAATATTGTTTACTAATTCCATTATTCGTCTCCTTTTGAAGTTTCTTTCAAAGTTCAGGGAAGTAATACCTTTTCCTGAAGTGCAGGAACGTTCGCCGGATATAAAAGTCAGCCGCTTACTAAAATCACTTTGGCTCATAACGAATGTGATTTTAATAAGCGGCGGGAACTGTGTGTGTGTATATAGTAATATAATATTATCAGTGCAAACATTTGAAATTTAAAGATGATTTAATTTCAGTATTCAAACAATTATTCTGATCAAAAACGAAGACCACCTAAATCAAACCAAAAAAGAAATAAAGTAAAATCGAAATGAATTATAGCAAATTGGAATGAGAAAAAAGCATTATTTGCATTCTAGCGTTATCAAGGACCTGGCAGAAAATATATATATATATATATATATATATATATATATATATATATATATATATATATATATATATATAATGTTTAATTAAAATGTTTCTGTAATCAAAAATAAATTATGCAAGACTGTCTTAACAATAATTATAAAATATTTAAATTTTATAGTTTCGTATAATGATTTGTTATTTTACTATGTTGAATAATCTTTTATATATATATATTTAAATACCTTTTTGATTTTCATAAACTCAAAATTTAAAAACACTTTAATGCGTTATCATTTTAAATTAATTTTTTTTAATGATTTATCTTTTTTTTTTTTTCTTTTCTTCATCAAATGATTTTGATTTATTTCATAGAAGAATTAAGTATTTTTTTGAGTGTTATTTATTTATTAACAGAAGTATCAATTTTAATTTTTCTTTCATATGCTTAAATGCTCATATTAACTTTAAAGTATGTGTGTGTATATATATATATATCACATGTGCCATGATAATAGTTTATGTATATCTTAAAATTTTAAACAATGAATGCCGACAGTTGCATAAAAATAAATGTCAAATTATCAGTTATGTAAAATCGGGTTTAAAGGACGTTGATTTTAGTATAATTAAGGAAAATACTATGTTGAATGTTAATATTTTGAATATTAATTCAAATAATATAAAATATAGTTGTGTATTCCAAATATATAACTGAAATATATATGTAATTTATAAATAAAAATGTATAATACAGTACTGCGTTTACAATTTTAAAATAATTCAATTTTATAGTTTTGTATATTGAATTGTTTCACTGTTTTCAATAATCTTAAAAATAATTCGTTTTTAAATTCTTTTCCATTTTGATAAATTCAAAATTTTGATTTAAAGAAAAATTTAAAAGTAATTTAAATCATTTGAATTTAAAATGATACTTATTAAAATGATCTATCCTTTTTGTTATTCAACAAATGATTTTTATTGCATAAAGGAATCTATTGATAAGTTGAGGTATTATTTATTAACTTAAAAGAAAATAAACATAAATATCAAAATTTCAATTATAATTTATGTCACATGCTTAAATGTACATATAAACGTTAAGAAATAAAACCAAATCTATTTCTGTTAAAGATGCTTGATCTATATTTTAAAATTAATCTTAAGTGATGAATGCAGGCGATTGTATAAAAATAAATACATATGAAATTATCAAGTATATAGAATTTATGCTTAAAGCACATTGATTTTGGTACATTTAAGTAAAGGCTACTTAAAATGTTGATCTTTTGTTAAATGATTCTAATAATTAAAAATATAATTGAGTATTTCTTTCTATATCTAATATATAATTAAAATATCTTTTATTTATAATTAAAACTATATTATGCAATAATATGTTAACAATAATTATAAAATTTTTAAATTTTATAGTTTATATAAAACATAATAATTGTATATCTTTTTGTTATATCTAATATATTATTAAAATATCTTTGATTTATGATTAAAAATATATACATGCAATACTGTGATAGCAATAGTCATAAAATATTTAAGTATTATAGTTTCGTATCTTGAATTAAGTTATTTTACTGTGTTGAATATTTTTTAAAAAAGAAATCCTTTTAATAAGTTTTACTTTTAGATTAAAGAAAAAATTAAAAATATTTTAAAACAGTTTTAGTTTAAAACACTACTCATTAAAGACTTTTTTTTTTTTTTTTAATTCATCAAATGATTTTTAATTTCTTTAATTAAAATTAGAGATATTTTGAAGTGTTTAACTTTAAAAAAGTAAATAAACAAAAGTATCAGAATTTAAATTCTAATTTTTCTTTCACGTGCTTACATGTACATACATTAACTGTCAGGTATAAAAAAAAAAAAAAAAAAAAAAAAAAAAAAAAAACGAAGAAAATAGCCATTCATATATTTTAAAATTAACTTTAAATCATGAGTGCCGGCAGTTGTATAAAAATAAATGAATATCAAAGCATTTTATAAAATAGGCTTAAAGATATTGATTTTTAGTATAATTAAAGTGCTACGTAAAATGATATTCTTTTGTAAATTAATTTAATAACTTACAATACAATTATGTATCTCCGTATTTCTTTCTAACATTTAATTTAAATGTATATGTAATTTATAATTAAAAATATATATCTAATTTATAATTGAAAGTATGTAATACAATATTATGTTAACAACGATTAAAAAAATACAATTAAAATTTAAAGTTTCGTTTTTTGAGTAAGTTATTTCATTATGTTGAATAATCTTTATTATTATTTTGAATTCTTCTTTATTTTATATTTAGGTGTTACACGAGTTTCAAAAGCTTTAAAAAAAAAAAAAAAAAAAAAAAAAAAAAAAAAAAAATGCATATTTTCTGTATTTTTTTTAATATAATAAAATTTTTCTTCAAAATACTGAACATATAAAAGATTTTATAAAATTTAAAAAATATTTTGTAAAATTTTCATTAAAAACGTAGGATAAATTCAGGTTTACAAAGACTCTTCTAGACAAGTGGGGGACACGATTTCTCAAAAACTAATATACCGATCTTATTGAGGTTTTGCGCGTTTCGTCAACATGATTTTTTTTTTAAATTACAACTAGTTTTACAAAACTATACGCGAAGTAAAATGTACCGAAAATTGTACTGTTTCTGCTTACACCTCTGCCCCCCCCCCCCCAAAAAAAAAAAAAAAAAAAAAAAAAATTCAAGACCTAGTCAATTCTATTTGGAATTTCCGAGAAATCGTGTCCGCATCAACTGATTGAATTTTCCAAAAATTTTAATCAATTTTATGAAATATTCTCTAAATGTTGCTCATTTATATGCTCAAAATTTTGTATAAAAAGTTTTTTTTTTTTTTTTTATGTATATTAAAAAAAAGAGAGAGAGAGAAAGAAAGAAAGAAAATATGCTTTTTTTTAGCCTTTAAATCAAATGTAACCTCTGAAAGAAATATAAATAAATTATAAAAATACTTTGATGCATTTTAATAAAAGTTTTTCTTGTACGTCAAACGATTTTTAATTATTGCGTAGAGTTACTAAATGGCATTTTGAAATTTTAAATATTTATTAATTTAAATATAAATTAAATAAACAACAATATTGCATTAGTAATTTTTGTCACATGCTTAAATGTTACATATATTATCTTTAAGATATATATAAATTCTTATTGAAAACATTCTCTGTTTTAAAATTCTTAAATGATGAATGCTGACAATAGTATTAAAATAAGTATCATATTATAAATTATATAAATATGCATAAAAGTTATTCTAGCGTAACAAATGTAACATTTACAATAACTTAAGGCAATTATCTTACTTAATAATATTAAAAGTTGTATATTGAAAGATTTTTTTTTTTTCTTATAGTATTACAATATATTAAAAAATCATAAGAAAAAAAATATATGAACATTAAATTGTGAATTATTTTCTAATTTTTGCCAAGGGAAAAAAAAAAAAAGTTGAGGATGAAATAAGTTACGTTGTGTAATCTTCATTTTGCCTAAAACAATTAGAAATTAATTCACAATTTAATATTATCTTTTATGATTTCTGAACGTATTGCAATAAGATGTACAGCTTTTTAATGACTTAGTAAAATAATTGCCTTAACGGCCCTCTTCACTTACCGTCGCCGGAAGCCCGAGCCCAAATTTTCTTTACAAATAACTTATTAACTAATACATATTTTTAAATTCTGTTTTCACATTCAGAAAATTCCCAACTGTTAATGACGGACCTTTTTTTTTAAATGTATTTTTTTAATTTTTAATATTTTATTTTGAAATTGCAAAATGAAAAAAATTTCACATATTAAAAATTCGTCGCAGCTTCAAAATAAAATATAAAAAATTAAAAAAATATTTTTTTTTTGAAAAAAGGTCCGTCAATTTAACAGCTGGGAATTTTCAGAATGTGAAAACAGAATTTAAAAATATGTATTAGTTAATAAGTTATTTGTAACGAAAAATTTCCCATAGAATAACATTATCTTCGGCTTCCGGCGGCGGCGAGTGAAGCGGGCCATTAATGTAAATGTTACGTTCGTCATGATTGGGTCCTACGTAATCGATAAAGAGTCATATTTAACCTTCTTTTTTTTTTTTTTTTAATACACTGCTGGATTAAGGTCTCCTATAGATATTTCCTTTACTCCATTTCTAGTACTTGAGTCATCTAGTTAGGTAACCTTTATCCTGGGGAGATTACTCTTTAGATTGTTGAATTTTGTAATTTTATTTATAATAAAACAAGCAAATAAAATATTTAAGAATGAGATTTGGAATTGAGTTAACAAGCGTAATTGAATAAGTCTGTTAATGGGAAAACTAGAAATAATTGAATAGATTTAAAGCATAATTATTTGGTTTATTTTCTATGCATTATTTTATCTATTTAATAAAATAGATCGATGTACTTTTGAAGACAAAAGAAAACTGAATGGTTCAATGGGAAAGAAATTTTGTTTCATCTACATCTCAAAAATATGTTAAAAATCGGTGAAAAGTTAAATTATTAGAAGAAGTACGAAAAGATTTTATTTTACAATGTATTTGTCTTCCTTTTCGAATAAGTACAGACCACCATCAGAGAAATGATTGAATTCTGAAAGTCAGTTAACAAACGAAATTAAATAAATCTGTAAATGAAAAACTAGAAATGATTATTTCAACTACTCGATAAACTAGGTCAGTGTACAACTTTCCGAGGTAAAGGGAAATTGAATTGTTAAAATTCGTGTGTGTAAATTCGTTTCTTTATTTTTATATAACTGTATTGCAAATATATAAAATGATATATGTTAGCATGATTTTAGTATAAAATAATAATAATAAGCTATGTGTAATATTTTGTATATTAATTCAAATTTAATATATAATTATGTCTGAATATATATCGAATGTTTAATTAAAATGTTTCTTATCTGTAATCAAAAATAAATTACGCAAGACTGTCCTAACAATAATTATAAAATATTTAAATTTTATAGTTTCGTATAATGATTTGTTATTTTACTATGTTGAATAATCTTTTATATATATATATTCCTTTTTGATTTTGATAAACTCAAAATTTAAATTAAAGAAAAAATTAAAAACACTTTAATGCGTTACCATTTTAAATTATTTTTTTAAATGATTTATCCTTTTTTTTTTTTTTTTTTTTTTTTTTTTTTCATCAAATCATTTTTATTTATTTTATAGAGGAATTAAATATTTTTTCAAGTGTTATTTATTTATTAACTTAAAGAAGTAAACAAATAAAAGTATCAATTTTAATTTTTCTTTCATATGCTTAAATGTACATATATTAACTTTAAAGTGTGTGTATGTGTGTATGTATACATATATATATATATATATATACATTTTAAATAATGAATGCCGACAGTTGCATAAAAATGTCAAATAATCAGTTATGTACAATCGGGTTTAAAGGACGTTGATTTTAGTATAATTAAGGAAAATACTATGTGGAATGTCAATATTTTGAATATTGATTCAAATAGTCTAAAATATAGTTGTATATGTCAAATATATAATTGAAATATATAATTTATAAATAAAAATGTATAACGCAATACTGCGTTTACAATTATAAAATAATTGAAATTTATAGTTATGTCCTATTTTCAATAATCTTAAAAAGAATTCTTTTTCATCTTGATAAATTCAAACTTTAGATTTAAAGAAAAAATTAAAAGTAATTTAAATCATTTTAATTTAAAATGCTACTTAATAAAATGATCTATCCTTTTTGTTATTCATCAAATGATTTTTTATTACATAAAGGAATTTAATGATATGTTGAGGTATTATTTATTAACTTAGAAAATAAAAATATCAAAATTTACATTATAATTTATCGGTCACATGCTTAAATGTACATATAAACGTTAAGAAATAAAAATAAATCGATTTCTGTTGAAGATGATTTATCTATATTTTAAAATTAATCTTAAGTGATTTTATTAAACTCAAGTTTTATATTTACGGATTACATGGGTTTCGAAAGCTAAAAAATGCATATTTTCTGTACGTCTTTTAATGTAATAAAAAATTTTCTTCAAAATATTGAGTATATAAAAGAGTAACATTTAAAAAATATTTTATGAAAATTTCCTTAAAAACTTGGGATAAATTCAGGAGTATATTCAGGTTTCGAAAGACTGTTCTGACAAGTGGGGGACACGATTTCAGAAAAACCAATGTACCAATCTTATTGAGATTTTGCGGGTTTCTTCAAAATGATTTTTAGTTTTTTCGATTACAGCTAATTTTACAAAACTATACGCGAGGTAAAATATACCGAAAATTGTACTGTTCCTGCATTCATTGTACTGTTCCTGCAATAAAAAAAAAAAAAAAAAAAAGAAAGAAAGAAAATTGTTAATTCTATTTTGAATTTCCGAGAAATCGTTTCAACATCAACTGACTGAATTTTCCAAAATGTTTAATGAAAATTTTATGAAATATTCTTTAAATGTTGCTCTAGCTCAAATTATTGAATAAAAAGTCTTGTTTTTTTTTACATATATTAAATTAAAAAAAAAAAAAGAGAAAGAAAGCTTTTTTTTTTTTTTTTTTTTTTTTAAAAGCCTTTAAAAAACACGTAACCAATTAAAAAAATAAATGAATAAATAAACAAACAAACAATAAAAAATAATACTTTGATGCATTTTAATAATTTTTTTTCTTGTTCATCAAACGATTTTTAATTATTGCGTAGAGTTATTAAATGGCATTTAAATTTAAATTATTTATTAATTTAAATATAAATTAAATAAACAGTAACATTTCATTAGTAATTTTTGTCACATGCTAATATGTTACACATATTATCTTTAAGCTAAAAAAAAAAAATCTCCATTTTAAAATTCTTAAATGATGAATGCTGACAATAGTATAAAAATAAGTATCAAATTATAAGTTATGTAAAATTATGCATAAGAGTCATTCTATCGTAACAAATGTAACATTTAGAATAAGCTAAGGCAATTATTTTACTTAATAATATTAGAAGTTGAACACTGAAAGATTTTCTTTCTTATGATTTCTTAATATATTATAATACTATAAAAAAAGAGAAAACCACGAACATTAAATTTGAATTATTTTCTAATTTTTGCCAAAAAAAAAAAAAAAAAAAGTTCAGGCTGAAATAAAAATTACGTTGTTCAATCTTCATTTTGCTTAAAACAATTAGAAATTAATTCATAATTTAACATTCAAGGTATCTTTTATGATTTTTGAACATATTGCAATATAATGTACAGCTTTTTAATGTGACTTAGTAAAATAATTGCCTTGATGTAAATGTTACGTTGGTTATAATTGGATCACACGTAATCATAGAGAGTCATATTTAAACATTTTTTTTTTTAAATCCATTGCTAGATTAAGGCCTCCTATAGATTTTTCTTTTGCTCCCTTTCTAGTACTTGAGTCATCTAGTTAGGTAACTTTTATCCTGGGGTGATTACTCTTTAGAATGTTTATTTTTTTTAACTTCACTTTGTTATATTTATAATAAGACAAGCAAATAAAATCTTTAAGAATGAGATTTTCTTTAAGAATGAGATTTCAGTGATTTTTTTTTTTCTGTGTTCTCTATTTATATTTCACGTGCTTATTTTAAACGATTCTTATTTTTCACGTACTTATTTTGCATAGTTAAAATTCTAGAACATTTACGTTCATCCGAATGTGATTTAAGATTACACTTCTTAAGTGTCTTAACAATATTAACTAATAATTCGATATATTCAAATCGTAAAGGTTTTTTCATTTACTGCAGAAAACAGTGTTCTAGTATCTGAGATTTGTGAATTTTCAACTACATCATTAGCTTTGCTACTTTAATCTATTTTATTTTTTAATTCTGTTAAAAACAGGGGTCTGTCCAGACTTTTCCCACAGGGTCCTGTTTTTGTGAAATTGTGAAAAATTCTACACGTAATTTTGTGAATCTAAATTTAGTATGAAAATAAAGTTCTTCAAAACTTTTTGGCTGGGATCCTCTTTTTGTGAAATTGGGAAAAATGTAATTTTGCAAAATAAAATTACAGTTAAGGTTTCATTTTAGGGAATGAAAGTTCAGTTTTACAGAACTAAACTCACACTTATGCATAGAAGCCCTTATATAAATTAGAAATTGAATACCAGCTTTTTGGGAGAAATACAACAAAACACGTCCAATTATTCAGGCAGTCGGTTCATTCCATTGAAGATTAGTTTTGGAAATAAGAGATTTATCAAAGGTCTGTTTTTAAGGATAAAAGTTTTGTGAAGGGTACTGTTTTAAGGATTAATAATTTTATGAAGGGTCCTGTTTTAGGATAAATAATTCTGTGAAGGGTCCTTTTTTAAGATATAGAATTTTGTGAAGGGTCCGTTAACGGACCCTGGTTTGCCTCTCGACAGACCCCTGAATAATGAAAAAGTTTACTAGTGAAATCAAATGTGTTAATGATATGAAACATAAAATAGGTTACATTATAAAAGTAAAACGATAGCAAACTGAGGTTGTATGAAGTGGTGGGGGGCTACATTTTTCGGAATTCAATTGCTACTTTTTTCTTTTTCTTTTTTTTTTATACTGTGGTTATTGCTAATTTGGCCCTTTAAATGAACTTAATTGTGCCTCTTGTTTCTAATGATTGTGGAATCGTAAAAATTTAAAAATCTATTTGTATTATTACTATTATTATTATTATTTTAACTTATTAAAAAGTTCTTACAATATTTGATACTTAAAAGCTATTTATAAAACTAATGCTTTCTAATTAACTTTCTCGTTGAACCCTAATGATTCTTATAAAATTGTCCTACCGATTCCTTTGGGGTCGATAATGGTCACTTTAACAATTTCCTGGTTTTACCGAAATTCTTTGGCCAAATAGGTTTCGATTCAATTATAAGTCTTACTCCAATATACAACAAAAATAAGAGAAATTTTTACATAATTTTCATTCACAAAAAAATCATTAATTTTTCAATCACTGATTTTTATAATAAGCAATGCCCTATTTTTTACAAATATATATATATATATATATAAGAGAGAGAGAGATTTGACCAATCTGTTAATAATAGGTATATGGGAAGGAACATGGTCAAATTTCTGGCCTTTCAAATTTTTTTTCTAGTTAAAAATTTGGTCTGTTTTCCTAAAAGTGCTTGCTTATTTCACAACGCTTTGTGGTACATACTTATTTTCCTTTTATTCATTTTAAAAGGTTCCAAATAAATATTTTAGTTTTTAAATATTCGTTTTCAGAGTAATTTATATAACATCTTTATAATCCTGTAAGGATTGTATTTATAAATTAAATATTAGCTTTTTTGCTGCTTACATTGTATGCGAACTGCATTACATTTTAACTTTCTACTATAGATGTAAGAAGAAAGTACTGGATTCGTGAAAATGTTTGAACTCTTGTTTTCGATGGATTTACACGTTTTGAAGTCTCTTGAGCACGATTTGATTGTTTTTAGAAAATGTCTCTGAACCAATGACCGAAATTTAACCAAACATAATATTTATTTGAATCCTGACCTAAACTGGAGCTGATTAGATTTGGGGATCAATCGCTCGCCCAGTGGCGCTGTGATGTAATTTTTTCTAAATTTTTAATATGGCAGTAAAAAACAGTTTCCTATAAATGTACATAATGAGTTATTTTTAATGTGTGATTGTAAAACTGATATGAATTATTGATAATAGTAGAAATAACGTAGGAAAAAAAGGATTTGCATGTTGGAGCATTGCTTCCCCCCCTCCCCGCCCCCTGAAGAGGAAGTACTCTCCCGGAGGGGGAGGGGGGTATGAATTTTCAATATGGGTATCTTTCGAAAGAACTCATCAATACCTTTAAAACGAATGGTTGAATCACAGATCTGTGATAATTTAAAACAAAGTTATCGTTTTTTTTAACGAGAAAAAGAATAAAAACTTCTGATTTTAGCACAAAATTGACTTTCCTTTGGCATTTAGACTTATACTTCTGTGAGATAAAAATCGTCTACATTCATCATGGAAAATAACTTTAATAAATAATAATTTAATAAATTTTGTACTTGTACTGCCTGAATTTGTATAAAATTATATAGAAGAAAGTCTTGTGGTGGTCACAATAATCTAGTTTGACTTTGTTTAAGAACTACTCCGGTTCAAATACAAGGAGACATTTATCGTTTCCAGATTATTTATTTGTTTTCATTAGCATTGATGATCCTCCTGTAACTGTGACAGTACAAATCATAGCTTTGCAATGTAAATAAAAACTTGACTAGGTCGCTTTACAAAACAGCCTTTCATTGCGTTTGATTTTCTTATCAGCCAGTTCATAACAATTTTTTAAATGATAGAATTCTAAGAGAAGAAAATAAAAGATAAGAGTAATATTGAATTGCACTTTAATATTTTTTACGTAACAGATAAATATAAATGTAGCAAAATATTGTTTTCATTAGCATTGATGATCTTAACAAATATGATCTTAATCTGTCAGTACAAATCGTAGTTTGACAAAATAATACAAATAAAACTAGCTTGCATCTTTTTTGCAAAAAAAAAAAAAAAAAAAAAAAAAAAAAAAAGAGGGGGGGGGGGGTTGAGTCTTATTTGATCTTTTTGGCTATTTTTAAATTTTTGTATTTATAATTTCTAAGAGCTGAAAGGGAAATTTATGAATGGCATTTAATTACATATCATTTTTTTTTTTTTTTTTTTTTTTTGTAATCTGTATAAAATCGCTTGTTCTGAATGAGCGGCTGATTCATCATCGCCCTGCCCCCAAAATCTTGCACTCCAAAAGCATGAAACTTGATGAAAACATTCCTTCCGCGACGTAGACACCCACTAAGAAGTGGCTTTACAACATTCCATCCCCCCCACCCCCTCCCCAAGGGAAGCAAATAATTGCAGGAAATTTAAATTTGATATTTTAAAGTTCATACGATCTTAACTCTTACTTTCATCAAGATTGGTAAGTTTCAAGGAGAGTTACGAGTAAATATTTTAGAGTGAACGAACAGCCTTGAATCCTTTATAAATGTAGGTATTTTCAAACGGGGGTGGGGGGAGACTCTTTTACATAGAAAAATTTCAAATAAAACTTAATAAACGTAATGTTTTTAAAGTAGATTCATAATTCGTATACAGTACTTGTTATGTCGCCCCTTAATTTGCAATCTGCCTTTATAGTACTGAAATGTAGTTAGTATAAGAAAAAGCCGTATGTGTGCCTCACCAGACTATTTAAAATAAAAAAAGAACATAGATGAAATCATAATGTTATTAGATTTCTTGAGGTTTCAGGTGCTTTTTCTTTTTTTAGGACCGGCAAATTGTTTCAAGAAGCTATAATTAAAAATGTTATATTTCACTATTTATCTATTCCGCCTTCCTCCCCCTCTCCTTGCTTAAATTTGTTGTTTTTCTTTCCTAGAAAACTAGACTTTTCCTCTTTACAAAGGTTTGTAATTGTACACTTAGAAATATTCTGCAAATTTCGATGTAGTTCATTTACTGGACTACAGAGACATTTAAGAACTGCCTTCTACATAGCTAACATTTTGCCGATTATTATTATTCGATCGGTAGGGCTCGATATAGTCATTTAATTAATATTTGTACAGTCACAGAAAAGTTTCTTTCAAAACATAGTAGAAACTGTAAGTTTAAAACGAATTTAGAAAAATATCTACTTTTATTTTATTCAAAAATTTCTTAGGGGAAATTTTCTATATTAAAATGGATACCAACTTTGGTATTTTAAATATAAACTCTAAAATTTCACAAAATATAAAATAATGTTCTTATCTCATACCTTAATTTAGAAAAAAAAAAAAAGTGTACATATTTCTAAAATCCTTTACAAATCCAAATTTCACAAACATAACATATTTCTGCTTACTCTAGCTTTAACGGGTAAAAATGAAAAAAGAAAAAATAAATAAAACACCGCACGTATGAAAATGCAGAGGTAACCAGCGTTTAAATGTATCTAAAATGAGGTGTTACATGAAGCGTATATTAATCTGTCTGAAACAATGTTAATTGCTGAAGGTAGAGATATTCCGTAAATAATTAATCTGTGTAGAGTTGTTAATAATACACTTACAATACACTTGTTAATAATACGCTTACAATATTGTTTGTATAAATATTATAGAATAATTTAAATGTATTGTTTATATTTAGAACAGAGTTACGTTTGGAAAACCGTTTTTTATCCTCTAACCCCAAAAGGGGAACATTTCGTAAAATTCCCTTATAGTGCGTGTTATGTACACATAGCACACAACACACGCCAAAAAATCACGTTCCTGAGTTAATTTTGAATAGTTACTTTTTTTGCCTCGCTCCACGCCAAAAGTGAAAAGGGGATATTTCGCAAAATCCATAGTGTTTTAGGCACCCGTAACCAATCCATACATCAAGAAATCGCCATTCTGAGATAATTTAGATGAGCGTTACAGTCGGAAACGTGTTTTTGCCTTCCCCAGGAACCCCAAAGGGAGGGGGACAACAATCGCACAATTCCCACACAATCACAAAAACTCATATTTTTTGCCCAAAATATACAATATACAAATACTATAAATATACAAATACTTGTTAGAATTTCAGAAAATATACAATATACTCTTGATTTAAAAGTGCACCTGATATACTTTCAGAACATACTTTTTTTTATTATTATTCGGAATGAGTATTTGTAATAGTATAAAGGCATGTCTGTTCTGTTTCATTTCTCTCTAAGAATGAATGAGTTATTTTATTAATTAAGTATTATAATCATTATTTTATGACATTTAAATAAACATATTTAGACATTCATGAATTCATCAATAATTAGAAAATGCATTTGTAGAAAAAAAAAAAACTAATAATCATAATGATGAAATTACTCTTTGTAAAATGCAGTATATTGCAGTGCTAATGCTATCAATCTCTGATTAGATAACATATATAAAAAAAAATAATTTGCTTTGTCCAATTATATTATTTTGACCATTTTTTCTCTCTTTAATTCATCGTACTTTTTTTTTTTCGTTTTTACATGTTTTGAAGTGTGAGGAATATAAAATTAATAAAATCAATAACATCTGTGTGTTAGTCTGTGTACACAATATCTCCAGAACAAATGATCGTAATGAGATCGGATCAGTTTTAAAATGTCACTTGTGACAGTGGAAAGAATCCTATTCATTTGCAACCTTCTAATTTGAAAACTTCGTAAGTTGTTCGAAATTTAAGTTTCTTAAAATGAAAGAATAGGGCTTATCGTATGTGCATTATCATAATGCATATGTGGCATAAGTATGCATTATGATTATATTCATTGTAAATATCTCTGACCAGTTTTAAAATATTACTCATCATACTGGCATGAACACCAATGACTATAACACATTCTATTTTAAAAGTTTCATAAGTTTAAAATTCAATATTTTCTTAAAATGGGAGAATTTGCACATTGTTTCATCGTAAACATGTCGGATAAGTTTTAAAATATTGTTTACGATACCGGCATTAACATTATTGAACATCAACATTCTATTTGAAAAGCTTATAAGATTTTTTCATAACATGGCAGAAAAATTATGAAAAGTCTAAATGGAAGTTTATGTGATATAGGGCAATATTTCATATCAACTTGCATTATGGGAATTATTACATTGGAAGTAGTGTATTGCATTAAAACTAAAATACGAAACTGACCCTGATTAAATTAATCGGCAAATTACGATAAGATAAATATATGGAAGTGGGGGAGGATAGCCTAGTGAGTGGAACATTTCAGTTTTCGACCACACAGTTTAATTGAGAGTTCATTTTTCTCAACTTGAGTATAATATGCTTTGCAGTAGAAATATAAGAACAAATGTATAAGAAATTGAGCAGAGTCTACCTATTTCAACTAGTTTGTTTTTATGTCCAAGTGCCAAAGAACACAGACTGTTATAAGAGAATTGACAGTATCTCCTAAATTATAAAAAAAATTTCAGGAGTAATTTATTTTTAATAAAAATAAAAGCTGTATATTTTGTTGGAATTCTTTACTGTCCTATCATGATTTTAGGTTTAAATATTATAAATTTTTATTTTATATAATAAAGAAAACCTTTATAATTATGATTGTCAATGCAACTTTAAATCCTTTTTATACATTCATGTATAATTTAGCTTTTAAAGATCCTTTTTTCATCTTTTGAAGTCATCGTAAAAAAAAAAAAAAAAAAAAAAAAAAAAATCCATGTAATATTTTTAGAATATTGTCACCTTTCTTATGTATGTTTCA
Organism: Salticus scenicus; assembly: GCA_963930645.1. Lineage (NCBI taxonomy): Eukaryota > Metazoa > Arthropoda > Arachnida > Araneae > Salticidae > Salticus > Salticus scenicus. The sequence goes on from OZ005651.1 coordinate 299,046,756, forward strand.
ACATATAAGAAAATAAAATTTAGTACCTTCCTACATGATTGAAACCTATGTAAGTAAAATGAAACGCACGCAGACAAGACGAAAACACGTACTTTCAGTTGGAAAGCAATTAGGAGCAAGTTTTTCCCAATGCATTTTTGCCTAGATTCTAAACCGAAATTTCCCTTTACTTTAAAAAGAGCTTTTCTCCAATATCCAATTCTATAATCAAATGAAAAGGTTCAAAATATAGAAAGTGTAATAATCACTTCTGTTTTCCAGAAGCATGTATCTAAAGATATAGACAGGATTGATTTGTTTTGGTTTGTCGGTCTGCGGTCATTTTTTTTTTAACCCTAGGGCTAATTATAGAACCCTATGAAGTGAGAAATTGCAAGACACAGAAACACATCTATTTTGTATTTTGAAATAATACTCAAAGTGTCTGCTATCTTAAACTACCCTTTTCTATAGTATTTTTAACCCCTTGGGTGGGTACGGATTTATTTGAGAAAATATTTGCATGTGGAACGGATATAATTTTTGGTTGCTTGGAGTAGTATGTAAAAGCAGTACATTTTACGTAAGAATTTATTTCTAAAATATTGGTGACATTTGTAGTATTAAGATGTCTTCAAGTAATTAGAATTGCAAAACAAAAATAAACAAAAAAGTGAATGACGTGTCTCAGACGTCAAATGTACCCAAGGGGTTAATCTCTTCACAATTGGATGTTATATTGAGGTCGGTGTTTGGCCAATCTTGTTAAAAGATGACCCTCTTCATCGTTAATAGAGAAAAATTTGTCAGTCTTTGAAAGAACCGGACATTTCAACACTGCTAAAATGGGTTTTCCTAAAAACTTTGTATTTTCTATTTTATATCCTTAACCATGTAAATAATAAGACAATAAAAAAGGTGGCGGTTGGGTGGGCAGATGTTTGATTACGGAGGTGGGGTGGTGTTGTAAGGCTGGATGGTTGGGTGAGTTTGTGAAATTAAATAATAATAATAAAAAAAAAAAAAAAAAAAAAAAAAAGCAGAAGGCTTGCTGCATTTTCTTTGTATTGCTATGCAAACTTTCTTTTTCCACTAAAATTTCAGTTTCTTCCTTTTTGAGTTGTCAACTATATTTAAAATTCTAATCATTCGGTGAATTTTATTGTTGCTTCGTGGTTTCATTGTTATTCATCTGCTTTGAAATTTTGCTTTCTTAAATCCATATGACTCCTATTCTGGTCTTGGCAGGCTGGGTGAGTGTTGCCGGCGTGAAGCTAGTTTAACCCCACAGACAAGTCACAAGTCTTGCCGCCTGCCTCCTTTCTTCCTATCTTGTTTCTTGGGTTATTTTTTCATTAATTTTGATAAGTTTATGGTTTTGAGTTGAGATTTGTTGTGTTACTTTATTGATTCGTTTGTTTTTGCAGGCTGTTGATTAGTGGATCTGGTTTCTTTACATTAGTGTATTTCATCCACTGATAAATTTTTTTAAAATCTTATTGGTCACTGGTGTTTCAGTGATCTTTTATCTGTTGCTTGGCTTCTACTATGCTTAATAGATCATCTTTATTATATATATATATATATATATACTAGCAGACCCGGCCACGCGTTGCTGCGGCTAAGTAATACGTTGATAATTTGATAAGGTATATAGTATTTCCCCACAACTGGATTTGGCGATTTTTTGTTTTTGGGCGCCTTTTTGAACGATAACGAAGTCGTTCTGGATTCTTTGCAATAAAATATGGTAACCTGCATGCTTTTATTTTAGATTTATGATTTAGCTTATGATTTTATCATTTATGATTTTTAGATTTATGATTTAGCCATAATCGCCAAATCCAGTTGTGGGGAAATACTATAGTTGTTACGCACAACTATAACTTATAATATAACTTCAGTAATTATATTCGGATAATTATAACTTCAGTATATCCCCACAGCTGAATTTGGCGATTTTTCTTTGGCGCCGTTTTGAACGATAACTATGTCTCTGTGGACTGTTTGTGATATAATATGGCAGCCTATATGTTTTTTATTTTGGATTTATTATTTTATGCTTTTGATTTATGCTTTAGATTATCATTTATAGATTTATGATTTAGCCATAATCGCCAACAAAAAATCGCCAAATATCGTTGTGGGGATATACTGATTAACATATTACTGAAAAGATTAATATATTTTAACGAAGTGGTGAAGATTCTGAGAATGTTAAAATTTTAATAGTAAATTCAAGTTAATCAAAAAGGAAAGCATTGAGGATTAAGATAAGAAAATTGCAAGATTTTTAAGATCGCATTTTCAGCAATAAATATGAGTCAAAATTTAATGCAAAATACATATATAAATCACAAATTTAATCAGGAACGTTAAATTGGTAAGTTATTAAAGAAAAAGTAAAGAAAAATAAGAGAAATAATTAAAGTTTCGAACATCGATCATATAGATTAGCGTTACAAAACAAATAAACAGACTTAAACTCTTCCAGACTTTTAAATAAGTTTTAACTTAAGTTTTAAAATTTAATGTTAAATAAAACAGACTTTTAAATAAGTTTTAAAATATTGAAATGGTTACTTTTTATTTAGAACGTTATGTATAGATCACAAATTTCTTAAAGAAAACAAAGTGATACAGATTAGAATAATGCAACAAAAATTGAAAAAGCAAGGTTATGTCGCAAAGCACGTACTCGCTTTGTTATGTCGTAAATAATTTTTTAACACGTGTCACGTGAAATAAATTGTAGCATATACATAATGTATCTGATATAAGATATTAACATGTTGCAGCGGAATAAATTTCATATCTATCATCCTTGGCGGAAAAAAATATCGCCAAATTATCTGGCGCACACATTTAATTCCTTTCAAAAATCGTGGTTATTTTAACAACTTATATTAAGAGAGTAATGAATAATATGAAACAATATTTCGCACAATACATATTACGAAAATATACATCTAGCTTGTATATTTTCGTGTTACGTTTTTGATCGCCAAATACGAAAAACTCCAAGGACGACAGAGCTTTGAAATTTAAAATTAAAATTTTGTCAATTTGACAGCAAAATAACTCAATCTAACGTATGCACATGATAAATAATACATCTCTATACAAAAATATGGGGATTAAAATCCGGAAATAATTTTTTACAAAAAATACAATGGGCGATTAACATAAGAAATCTTTTTCTTGATTTCACAGACGGTCAGTGACGTCACACTTCGCTTGTGTATAACTACATACTTTATCAATGCGAATAAAATCTTTAAATTGATTATGACGTCAATTTTCGTGAGATGTATAATTTAACTTTTTATAATTTTTTAACGTTCACGTTTGATTAAATGTATTTACTTTTATGTCGAAAGAAAATGAACTCGTATTTTTTCTTTTTGGCAACAATTAAACTTATGGAACTCACAGATATTTTGGAGCAACTGTAACAAAGGTCTATAATTAACAAATAATTGCAATAAAACAATATTGTGACAATAAATTGAGATAAAAACTATCCTATCTCTCAAGTTGGACCAAACTGCACACAGTGTGCAAAATTTCATTAAAATCGGTTCCTTAGTTTAGGAGTTTATCGCGGACAAACATCGTGGCACGTAATTTTTATATATATAGATATTCATTCCTTTGTTTGAAAGAAAAAAAACCCAATTTTTGTATTTGAAATGAAGGCATTTCTATTTTTTTTTTTTTTTTTTTTTTTTTTTTTTTTAAATGGAGGGGGGGGGGGACTTGTATAAGCTTACGTAATACTTAATACATTTCCCCAAACTTTCAATGCTATACGTTTCGGTAAACATGAATTCTTAATATGTACTGATAATTTTATATGTTCCTTAGAATTATCCTTTACTGACTTACCATATCTTTTCGTATACGTTCAGATAATATAAAAATTTATATAAATAAAATTTTCTTCAGTCTATTTATTTTAAGCTTGTATAAGTTTGCATATAAAAATATAAAAACAGAGTAGTTTATCTCAGTCTACTTTAAGCTTGTGCAAGTTTATGTAATAATTTTTTTCCCATTTTTCAGTGTTATACTTTAACAGAACTCATGAATTCTTAATATCTACTGATAATCTATTGCATTTAATCTCTGCTGGAATTACATTTAATCTGTGCAAAAGCGATTTGTCTTACTCTGGTATCGCTATGTTTTGCGGTAAATACAAAAATATATTGAGGGATTAATTCAAAACGAAAATGTCGGAAACAGCTGTATGTGTCAGATTTTCTAGACCGTTTGTTTCTGTTTTTATTCCATTTACTAACAGGTGGATTTGTTATTTTGCTTTTATTGAAAGCATTATTGATTTCTATATTCTTATCTTTACAGAATTTTTTTTTTTAACGTTTGAGGATATCCGAAATATATGCATATTATTAAAAGTCAAAATATCCGCTATAAAATAAACATTTAAGCTGCGGCCATTTTATTTAATTTTTTTAATGTAAAATATCGTGAGCAATTTTCTTTTTCATTGTCATTTCCGTGTAACATTTTGAAGGTAAAAAGAAAGGAAAAAATAAATAAATGAGAATGTATGATAGAAATGAAAAAACAAGTAAAAACCGTTTTTTTTTTTTTTTTTTTTTTTTTTGGGGGGGGGGGGGTGGATGGAAGGGAGAGGCGTCTTTATGTAAATGAATTAAGTGTATGAAACGAATACTTTCTCCTTTTCCATTATGCAATAAAAAAGCTTTTTGTTTCTTTATACTATGAATCGGCAAATAAACATCACATGCATATAAAATGTTCAGTTACATGCAACATAATAGCCTAACACGAACACCTAAAAAAAAAAAAAAAACTTTCAACGGTAGAATATTAAATTTGTACAAAGAAAAAATGACAATTTATGAAAAGGTATGAGATTATTTAACTAAATGTAACTGTTAATTTGATGAGTTTTAGAATTTAACTTAGGATGTAATTTTTCACGGCTTACAAACTTAGGATTACTTTAATATCATTACTTTTTTCTCTTTCTCTCGCTATCTATGTAACCATCCCTCTATATACATTTCACTAGTCCGTTCTTCCATTCTATTATATTTTTAAAAATGTTTAAAAACTTCTAAACTGTTTTTTTTTACTAAGACCTACTTTGTTTATAAATGTACGTTAGTAAATTAATTAAAAAATACATATGAAGTCTTATATAAATCAAAAATGTATGCTTTAATAAACAAGGTTATTTTCACGTATTTACTATTAAGAATTAGAAGGTTATGAAAGTGAAATTAAATGAAAAATTACAGGGAATAGGTGATATTGCCAATTATAACAAACATACACAACTATTGTTATAACATACTAATCTGTAATAGATTTACCGTCAATTTTAAGGAAAAGTTAAAAAAGAAAAAAAACTTCACCAGTCCGGTGGACCACTAGAATTTATATTTTGCTGGTCCGTTAATATTTTTGTAGACCCGGATCAACTATCCACTGTTAATTTCAAGCCCTTTTTATAATACAATCATTACAGCGATCAACTACCAGGAAGGAAGACTTAAATTAATAAACAATTACAAATGGAAATAGTGAAGCTTTATACAAAGCAGAGGATACTGAAAAGTAAAACTGAATTGTTACTGAAATATTGGTGGATGAGATCATTTATAACAAAAAATATATGAAAGACCAGTGACCACCGCTGCTTAAGACGGGTGGAGCGGGTTAAACCAGTTTGGCGAGCACTCAACTTTCACCAAAACCACTGCAAGACCATATGATAACAAAGAAAAAAGTTAAAATGAAGATAATTACTTCAAATAAAAATCATAATAATAAAAGAAGAAATAAAATTTGACGGGACGTCCTTGAAAATCTGTTATATGACCAAGATGCAGAAAACATGGTTATTTTGGTTTAAAATGAGATTTGAGACTATCTACGAGTTAAATAATTTTAAGGATATCAACAATTGTGTTGGGGAATATTTCATATTTAAAGATACTAATTAAAATTTCAATTTGATATAATAATTTAACCATTATTTTACTCCTTCATGAGTAACCTTAATTTTTATAATAGGGGAAGAGGGGCGACATTGGGACACTTTTTATAAAAGCATATTATTTTCCAATTTATAAAAGTTTTAATGCTTTTGTGCATTTTTATTTAAATACTTGTGTTATTGGTCACCTTTTAAATGTGTAATGAGCATTGTTTAATGTGTTTTGCAAACAGAAATAAGTAAAACATAATTTATGCAAAAGTGTCCCAATGTTCCCCGTGCAGGGGCAGATTGGGACAACACTGATTTAATGATGGGGCACTTTGGGACAACCATCTTTTTATATATCTAATTACAATATTGCAAAATGTATTTTGCTAAAGTAAATGAAAGGCTTTCAAAACAATGAATTTGATACAATAACAAATAATAATACAGTAGGTAATTATGAAAAAATGAAATTGTTATGAAACATTACTGCATATTCATATCTTAACGCACATAAAACCCTGCAAGACTACACAAAACTTTAATGTTATGTAGGATCGTGTTGATGGCATAGTTAAGTTGAGAACATGATATTAAATAATCTTTCAACAAGAGTTCTTGTTCAGCTGTGAATATTTGTTGAGTTGTATATTTGGATTGAAACTTATAATTTATATTTGTGGTACACACTCAATCTTATTTTCTCTCATGTTTTTCAATCTATTAAATAAGGTAGATTTTGGTATATAATATTTAATTGCAACTTCCCTCACAGAAAGTTTATCTTTGATTATTTCATTTATTGCCTTTTCTATATTTTCTTCTGAAATTTTAGTTCTTTCAGTTTTTGGCTTATAATTTCTAATCATTTTCTATTTATTTAAAGAATACCAAAAAAAAAAAAAAAAAAAAAAAAAAATTAGCTTATATGTGCAAAAAATAAGTAAATAAATAAAAATATATTGGTGTTAGAAATGAATGGGCCATTGGAGCAGTCCCAATGTGCCCCATGCATTGGTGTCCCAATGTACCCCATCAGGTCATTTTCAAAACAAATGTTTAGGTCTAATTTTTTAGAGCACATGGGCTAATGATCTATAGTGGAAATGGAAGCTTAATGTTTATAAAAACACATAGTACTTTTAAAAATTAAAATATTTATTTCCTATTACTTAAAAAATCAACATTAGTTTACTTGAAAAAAATTACTTTTCATATGATAAAATAAACTAACCTTGTTCACAGACAGCAGACTTGAATGATTGAATTGAAATCACAAATATGAAGATGTACTACTAAGTGCCATCTATTGTGATTTTTTACAAATTTTATTTTGCAATTATAAAGGGATAAAAGCCTTTGTCCCAATGTGCCCCGTGTCCCAATGTACCCCCTTCTCCCCTATACAATTACCGGGATATTAATTTAAACTTACGCAATTTATATTCCCCCTTTTAAAGCTGAAATAGTTATTAAATCCATAAATGTTACATCGTAGTGTTATATATAGAATGTTGTATGTATAGAATGTTATATATTGAAAAATATGGGATTCGCGGAAATTTCAACTTTCTGTATTCGATTAGATTTATTTTCGAGATGGTTGTGAATGAAATTTAATTTATTTTTAGAAAAGTCTGTCTGTAGGTTTGTATTGACAAAATTTTGTAAGCACTGTATATTAAGAAAAAAATGTACCACAAAACTTTATATTTGGTTGAGCCTGACATAAATTGAATACAATTAGATATTTTGTCATGTATCGTATGTTATTTAAGAGTCGTAAGTGATCGTTCTTTGTTTAACTTATTTCTTAAAATTGTAAACTGAGGCTATAACAAAAATAAATGGGGGGGAGAGGAAGTCCCTGCTATCTCAAGGTCCTTAATACATTTTTGATGGTTTACAAAATTACAGCAATATGTATTTTTAACTGCGCGAGAGTATTTGTGATGGAAACTTAATCTGCATCTAAATTAGTTGATTTTAACTTTTTTTGATAAATATATACATAAGAAGTAAAAAAAAAAAAAAAAAAAAAACGGATTCATAAAAATTTTTTAACTTACTGTTTTATGGACTTGCATTTTGAGATGTCCTAAACGCTATTTCACTATTTTTTTAAAAATGTGTTGCCGAAATTTGCTAACGCTTTATCTGGAAAAAAAAAAAAAAAAAAAAATCAGGCAATTATTTAACTTTATATTTGATTGGAATTCGTACTGGTTGATATAAACTGACACTGGTTAGAATTTGACATATCGCCCAACAGGTGGGACTTCTACAGTGCTATTTTCTTCATTCATGAGAAGCATACATCAAAACTTCTATAGTGTAATAGTGCACCAAACTTGACATATAAGCTAGCTATTATGAAAATTTATGCTGAATCGATTTGGATGCTTATCTGCCGACAGATGATGTAGTACAGCGACACTTCACGCCGTTCTTGGTTTCAGAATGGGAGTAATAGCAGCGCCACATGTCGGGTGATATGCATCACAATGCGATTTTCCAGATGACTGTCTCAGCCTTTGTTAAAGTTGCATCAAACTTCTTACGTAAAGTGTTTATAGTTAGAAGCTATGTTAATTAAATTGTTATGCATGCCCTTACGAAAACTTCAGTTTAAAATTTAAGGAATAGTATCTATATTACTTACAAAACTTTGAATAAACAAATGCAATAAACGCCGCTTTGACTGCAGCACTCGTGCTTACTTTGTTCGCCTGATGAAGGGTCGTGTGCTTTTTCGACCCGAAACAATTGTTGTGAGTTTATTGCATTTTATGGCGTTAATTCAAAGTTTTGTAAGTAATTTACAACGCGAGTTCTGTGGTGCTTTCTTATTAAGAGTATCTATACCTCACTCTTATATGAATAATGTAAAAACTTTCACATTCCTGTTGTTTCCATCGTTCGCATGCAAGTTTCTCGGCCAATTAATATATTAAAAATTTAAATGATATAGAAGAAAGTATTTTAAATGGCCGCAAGATGATAGTAATTAAAATATACTAATTTGTGTATATTTATGCGATATAATAAATTCCTTTCCTGGTTCTACATTTAAAAAGAGTTTTTATACTTTCATTTTACTTTAAGGTATTTTTACCAATTATAAAAAAAGTTCTCGTATATTTCAAAATACTATAGAAAAAACATGGAAATAAAGTGATTACTTTAGGAGTAGTATCAAGGAAAAAGAAAATTGCTTTAAGTGTTTAAGGTAATATACAAGTATAATATTGAAATTTCAAATTGTTTATCTATATACATATATATGCAGGGAGTACTAAAAAATATTTCAGTATAAATCCTCACAGAACTTATTTTGTATTTTTTTTTAAAAAATCATGCAAGTAGTTTTATATAAAAATGATTTTTTTTTATTGTTAAAGATAATGGAGTACCTATATAGATACAATTTCTTAAAAATGTACGTCAAAAAATTAAACTGCCATTTAAAAAAAAAAAAAAAAGCGCATCTGATTCAGTATAGTATTTTATTTCAAAATATTAAAAAATCTCGCCCCACTCCACCACCCCGCAAAAAAATGAAAAATTATTTGCCTTTTAGTTTTTTTATTTGTGTTAAAAAAAAAAAAAAAACTTTAAAAATAATAATAAATGATAAATTCTTTCGAAAGAATTCTCATGTGTTACTCCCGTACCGTTTTTGTCATTCCCATCTCTTTTTTTTGTAGCAGGGAAATATGAGCAGCCTACATTATATCCATTTTGAATCGCCCGGTATTTGGTAATCGATCGGCGTGTAAGCTGGGATTACATTCTATCTTTCTCTTTTCGAATTCCAATCCTAGTTGTTGGATTTGTTCTACGCGACGCAACGATATCATGTTGAAACCCACAATAGGATGGTTAGGATTGACTCATTGGATCAGAGTACAAGTGTAGCATTTATTAGCTGCCTAATCGTTACGTTAAACTCTATGAATTAAGTGTAGTTTCTGTCCCGCGTATTCTACAAATGTCAATCAAAATATGGTAAAGATATTTTACATTTACCACAAATATATCTCATATAGCTGCGAAAGAAGAAAAACTGAGAATTAGTCTGGTCTTTGATAACAATATTTATATTTAAAAATTATATATATATAGCCCCTGAAACCAGCAAAAATTTTGCTGTGAGTCTATTGTCTTCTTTATAATGGCTAAGTGAAGTTATAACACATATAAGTAAAAATATTCGTATAAACACAATACTTTGCACAAAACTCGTAACAATTATTTCGGTAGGAAATAAAACCTCAACCCTTTACGTTAGGGGACGAATGTAGGCACGAGTGCAGCAAATAAAACGGCAACGCACAAAACCGAGGAAACTGAAAACTGAAGAGGATTTCTTGGGCTACTTTGATGCTAACAACTAAACGTCCGATCTATAAAGTTATCGACTAACCATAAAAAAGAGACACATAAAAAAGAAAAAAAGAAAAAAAAAAGTTTAGAGAAAATATTTCAGCTATAAAATAATTTAATAACAGTATATTAGAAATTTAAGGAAAGAAGTAGACAAAATCGATAAAAGCTAAAATAAGTAAAACTATATGTTAATATAAATACTGGTGTGACAAGATTTATAAAAAGAAAGTGACAAGGAAGTTGTGTGATTACTCACATTCTAATTTTAAGCTATTATAATGAGCGTAAAGAAAAAATATTATTTAAGTATCTAATTATAACAGAACAGTACAATTGTATTTTTAAAACAGACTTTTAAACAGGCGATGTTTTGAGAAATTTTGATTTAATAATCATATATCAATAAAATTGAGTTTGGGGATGGCGTTGTACGGTTAGTTTTTGCACATTATGATTTATTAGACCGGGACCGTAGACTTAAATTGGATTTCTGAATATAAATATCTATTGCTGAGAGCAAGGATTTGAACCAGCCGCCTGTCAACTGAAGGGCAGTATGGCTAACCATTTGGCTATTAGAAGGATTCAATCAAATAAGGAAAAAGAAATAGATGTGACTAGTTGCAGTTTAAATATAATAAAAGTGAGGGGGGCATTAAAAGTGGAGATGAAGCTTTGCAGAACATTAAAGTTACTTTCGAATTTGCGTCTTAACGCCTATATAAGTATCATTTAAAATAATACTTTGTATCGAAATAATTTGGGGAATATATCGCTTTATATATATTCGTGGGATAAAGTTGTAAATGAAAGTTACGATAATGTTGAAGATTATATAAGTAATCTCATTACTAAGAATAAACAGATCAAAAAACACCTGATGCTAGAGATGAGCTATAATCGGCTTTTGCTTACGCTTGTGTTAGTAAATGCTTTAACAAACGGAATATATATATTTAATCCACAAAATAAATCGTCGCCCTGATGTTTTTTTTTTTTTTTTTTCCACCACAAAATATTGTAATTTGGGCTGTGCTAGGAAATTTACTTTTCATTTATGTTTAATTTTAAAACATTTTAATTCGTCAATATTTTTACAGATTGTTGCTTCACATGCAATTGTTTTTTTTGCTCTCAAGAATAAATAAAAATGAAAGTTTTTTTTTTCCCTGTTAAGTTTTCCCTTTCTGGGCCAAATAAAATTATTAAACCATTTTTTTAAAATATTTTATTGATATTGTAAATAATTTACTTATATAAGCTTTAGCTTCAACAAATATATATATATATATAATATATATCACATAAAATGGAATTGGAAATTATGATTGTGTAAATGCAATACTTTTTAAGGTTTCCGACTTAAGTTTTACTAAAGTGTGTTCAACCACATTTGTTTATGAATATTTTGAAACTTATTCTTGTTTAAAAAAATTTATCTATTGTATTCAGGTACAAAGTACACACACATTCAGAATAAATAAATAAGTAAATAAAATAAAACGATTTTAAGAGTTAGTTTTAAAAGATAATTTCTAGAGAAATTTGGAGAAATATATATCTTCACCTATTTGTAATGCATTCTTAATACCATTTCTGATTTATCTTTTCTAAAATTGTTTTTTTTTTTTTTTTCATTTTTTCTAAAACTAATTTTTGAGAAAAATTGTAAAATCACTTTAAAAATTATTACGTACGTAAAATTCGATTTATGATTTGATAACGAACAATTGAAATTTTAATTTCATTTGTTTAAAAATTATGGACAAAAAATGAAAACGGGTTCCTTTTAACCCATTATTTACCATTTTTCCGTTTTTGGACGGTATATATTTTTTATTTTAGACGATATATTAGACAGTGTATTCTACCACTGTCGCAAAAATGGGACGATCTCTAGTTCACTGGGATGATTACTTAATTACTTGAAATTTGTTGTAATCCTTTAATATTCTTTACTGAAACTTACAAAATTCATTAACCCTAGAACATCAGTGTAACGTGTTACGCGCGGTCTTCCTTTATTGGTATACATTTTTATAATTTTCAAATATATTTTTAAATACAAATAATTATTTAGTTAATGAAAAGTTAGTAATATTGGGTAAAACAGCAAATAATTAAATATATTTAAAAACAACATTAATGTAATATAAGCAAATAAAACGAATTTTACGTGAGCACGTAAATTTTGCGTATCTCTAATGATAGCAGCAGATATGAACACGCTACTGTTCTAGGGTTAATTTAGAAAAAGTTAAAAAATTAGTTTTGGCAAATAATGGGTAAATTTTCTACGCTATTGTAAATTGTATCAAACACAATTTATCTGTGTATTTTTTATTTATTTCTTTTTAATAAAAAATTTCGTAACTATATAAAAGAACTCTTTGAAAATTTGTAGAATGCTTAAAAGTACAATTTCTGATTAAACTTAACATTTCTCTTGTGTGATCTGGCAGCAGCAAAGTTTTGGAATATTAATACAATATTGTGCCAGTGTCGTACAATATTCAGATTAAAATTAGATAAGGTTATATTAAAAAAAAAAAAAAAAAAAAAAAGAAAACAGTTCATATAACTTTCGCCATTATAATATTAGAATGTAAGTATATAGGATACCTCCATTAGTGAATATATATTAGACTGAACTGCATAGTATAGTTAAGTTATGATATTAAAACAGGAATAAACTACTACGTCAGAAACGCCAAAGAAAAATTATTGAGGTGCATACAGCTGTTTCGGTAGCCTAAAGCGTACCGTCATCAGTGCAAAAAAAGACACCTCAATAATTTTTCTTTGGCGTTTCTGACGTAGTTTATTCCTGTTTTAATATTCCAACGCCAAGTCTCCTGCTATTATAAGTTATGATATTATCATAATATTATACAATATTGTGGGGATTTGATTGATAAAAATATCTTTATACCGAAAAAAAAAAAAAATTGGTTTTTATTTGCTGTATTTTAAGCGATGAAAAATATCTTACAAATAAGACTTAGGGAAACTGTTCCAGTGATTGACACTTTTAGAGCAATTTCTGTTGTTTTTAATGTTTTAGTCATCAGAAACTATTTTTGGAAATCTTAACTTTATATATCTGATAAGTATAAAGGATTAAGTCCAAAAATGTCGATTTTGAGTTAAGTACATAGTCAGACCCAGAAAAAAATTCTCTCTCGATTGGTATAAAGGATTTAAATCCATGTCATTTAGTCTTTGAGAAAATCCATTGGTAAAAGAAGATTCAAGTAAGAAATTTAGCATTAATCTTTGTATAAAATATTTAATTCAATTTTTTTCCTTTATTAAATGAAGATTGACAATCACTGAACGGTATAAAGGGTATAAATCAACATAATACATTTTTCCTAATCGATTCTTCTGATTAGTTTTTAGTTAGTTTATTTTTAGTCTCCTAAAAAATCAAGAATATGGACTTAATTCCTTTATACTTATCAGTACAGATATATATGGCATGAGACTTTTAGAACCACATATATGTTAAAATATATACATTTGATAATTATATATATATTTATGAATTTTTATTCGACATCCACTCTATGTTCCAGTAATTGACACTGCCAGTTTTTCATTTTACCAGTAATTAGCCTCAAAAGGTCCAGTTTTTGACACTGCTAGTTTTTCATTTTACCCGTTATTGGCACCCTATGATTCAGTGTTTGACTTTTAATGTTAAAATTCTTATATGTAAATTATTTGCTTTTATTTTTTACTTATTTGTAATTATTTTGGGGAAAGATGTCAATTACTAGAGCATGTCAATCACTGGAGCACCTACCTTACATTGAGTTTGAGGGAAATTTCTAGTTTATATTTTACACAATTATCCTGAATATTCATTTATGCGCCTACAATATTCAATCTCGCACAGTCACGGCGCATATTATTCTGTGGGAAAAATTTATTTCCACAATTACTCATTCACCTAATGTATTTTTTTTTATTCAGTTTTCTCATTCAGAAAACTCACAACCATTAACCCTTTCAGGGGCGGTGGCTAGAGGGTCTATCCACCTACTTTAGAAATTTTTCTCTAGGTGTGCAGTGGCTACTTTTTCTATCCACTTTTATGAAAAGTTAATGTGTACTTCTAAAATTGAAATAGAGACGGCAGCACTACAGTAACTTTAAGCAGGATGTGCCTATGACTTTTTTAAATGGACAAGTTGTGGGAAAATTTTTTGAAGTTTCTTTTATATATTTTTATGAAAAATAATTTTTTATTCAAAAGTATTTGGTAGTGTAAATATACTGTAATGCACCTTTTAAATACAACAGATTTACATATTATCTTAGATCATTAATTTTAGTTTGATTTTTAGGAGCATCTTTTAGGTGGATAGACCCTCTAGCCACCGCGCACATAAGACAGGTTCTGCTGGGGAAAATAATCTCAATTTCATTTCCTTTGAGATAAACAAAGAGGGTCTTTTGGGGTTAGTGAACTGTGATAAATATAAATAGTAAGGGATAGCAGAATGAAAATACAGATGTAAACAAGCGTGGGAGGGTTCTTACAAATTTACTTTACCATTCAGTATTTCTGTTTACAGTATAGAAAGAGGCTGCTTTTTTTAATTGCTCTTATATCGTGATTTTTAAAAATAAAATTTTATTTCCACAGCTTTTAAATTTAGTTAATTTCTCTAAATAATCTTAAATTAAATTTATATATCTTAATTTTTATCACAATAATGCCTAGAAAAGGCTTATCTTTGGATGAAGCTATTGCTCTGTTTGAAGAGCTACCCTCAGATGATGATTCTGCAGTATCTGGATCAGGAACAAACAAATTTTAAAGAACATTAATATTTTTAAAGTTTTCATATTTCTGTGTATGCAATTTGTGAATTGATTATTTCATTACAATATGAAGGTAAGAAATTATGTCTTTTAGTTTATGAACTGAATCAATTTCAAAATTTATTGCACTTACAATATAATTGAATAACTATAATTTTTATTCCTTAAATAGTGAATAATTTTTTCTTATTACTAATGCATAGAGGTTTCTAAACAAATTTTAAACAGCCCATATATGTGTGTATATATATATATATAATAAATCATTAAAAAAGGATAAAGAAGCATTATAATTTAAGTAATAATTAATTATTGTTACATTGTATTACTATAATTACATTTTCAAGGAATAGTTTCAATTTTATTCCTTAAATATATAAATATTTATTTCCATACGAAAATTAAGGTACATGACGTATGTGCGCAGTGGCTAGAACGTCTAGCCACCACCCACAAAAAAATCCCCACATGCTGAATTTTTTTCTTCGTCAAATATGACTTGTAGGGGATGTTTACTTTATGATGTATATATATTTAAAAGGAAATTCAATCATTTTTACTTAGTGCCCCTGAAAGGGTTAAATTAGAACTCGTTTTTTAAAATTTTATATTTAAGATTTTTAAAATTTTGCTTTTGAGTTAAAAAAAAAAAAAGAAAAAAAAAAAAAAAGTACGTGCATTTTTCGCTAGAAAATAAAATATTCAAAATATCAAAATCTATTTTTAGAAAAAGAGCACCAATTTAACAGTTTTGAATTTTCTGAATGATGTGTGTGGGGGGGGGGGGGGGGGAGGTAATGAGTAATTGTGGAAACAAATTTCTTGATATGAAAGCATGAACTGCTGTCGGTGAGAATAGGTACAGAGGACAAAAAGTTAAAAAAAAAAAAAAAATAAACGGAAAAATAAATGAAAGTGTTGAGGAAAAAAGAAAAATCCAATTGTTGCTATTTGTTACTATGATATAATGTTGAATCAAGTAATATTTACTTGCGCCGCCAACTCATTCGGATGATTTTCTTTAATACTCCGGAATAAACCTTGACACTTACCGCTTAATTTAGTAAAACTGGATATAATGTTTAAACGACGCTTAAGGCTATTTTCAAATAAATTCTCTTTCTTTCGAAAACATGTTTTCAAGAGAACTGCATTATAGTCACGAAAAAGTTAATCTATTCATGCATAAATATTTTATATCCGCAGAGTCTAAATAATTGTTTTATAAGTGAAATCATGAATTGAAAATACATAATTATTGTTATCTAAGTTTTAGCATTTGTAAAATTTGTCCGAAACTTCGATTTTTGGCGATATTTTATGAACGATACATGTATTTTTTAATATTATATTTAATAGTGATTAATTTAAGAAATTGATTACAATGTTACTTCAGTTTTATTAATTCTTCAAATGTGTATTATAAACTTTGCGTATTTAAGTTACTTTTTTATTACGAAAAGGAAACATTTACTTTCTACAAAACGTAAGTTTTCTTGTTTAAAGCAACAAATTTTGAAAATTTTCTGGAAAAAACTAAATTATATTAATAATTTATTATACATATATTTTAACGCATTTAAAAAAAAGGTGAGCTTCTATATCCGATTACTTGAATATATGTGGAGACACATCATATTGAAAGAAGATAAATCATTTTTTAAGTCTTTATTTTTGAGGATAATTAACCCTGCTTTTTAATGTGGAGAAGCACTTTTGATTTATTTGGATATATGTACCCCCCCCCCCCCCGAACCGTTTTATTTTTCAGTTTTGAATTCACCAATAAGTTTTGAAAATATTGGAGACTTTTTTTTTTTTTAATCACTATGTTTATATCTTACGTGGACGGTATTAAAAAAAGGGAGAAAGGTAAACACAGAGTGTGGTCGCATGTCAAATCGATAATATGCATGCCAAATCGACAGCTACAGCTTTTCCATACAGTTTATATAATATTATTGTATAATATAGATTTAGCATTATTATTATTTCTCAAATATGGCTTCTACTATCATTACGAAACGAGAATTTCGCGTGATTATGATTACATTGTAATTGCATGATTACTGTAATTATAATAAATTACAGCTATACACTAAAGATTATTATAAATTTACCCCTTCTATTGTGTGATCACCCAAAATACTCTTAAGCACAGTTTCAAATTTATCTATTTTGTGTATAGTACATGCCCCCTGACGAGTTTTTACTTCTAATTTTAAGCATTTTAATCCAATTATTTCTGTGGTCCTTTATTTTCTCTATCATTAAGTTTAATGGTCCTTTTTTTATTATTGTCTTTCAGTAATTAAATAATTAAGTAATTTAAATTGTTTTTGTCTCTTATTGGTTCTTAATCTGTATCGCAACATTTTTGTGTCAGTCTTACCTCTAAGTTAAAATAAGTTCTATTTTTGTTGTGTTGGTATTGTTTAGTATCTATTAATTGCTAAATTTTATTACGACATCTATCATTCATATATATATATATATATACAGTACCTGGCCAAATTATTAGACCAAAGAAAATATTTAAAGTTTTTTGAAATTGAAAGTTTATTATACATGGCCTGCTCAAAATTATTATTTAATTAGTGTTACCTTAAGCTTATTTCAGTACTTTTATTACAGAAACATTTTCAAGCTGGCAACACAAGGCAGTTAGTTATTATTCTGTGATACAGTGGCATAGGTGTAAACTTGCATTATAACGTAAAATTTGTTCTGCTTGTTTATTTTGGATTGAAGCGAATATTTTGCTGTAAAAAGTAAGTTTTGGATTGTTATTAATATCGCGTGGGATCTTTAACATTTTTATTCATTTATTATCATAAAAAGTTTTTGCTCCTTTATTTTAGATGGGAAGAAAGGCTGACCTTTCACCAAAGAGAGTAGGGCAGGTTCATGGTCTACTGAAGGCCACTAAACTGACCCAAAATCAAATTGCAGCAAAAATAGGTATATCCAGAAGCTCAGTAAAAAATATTAAAAAGAAAATGGTCTTAAATATAAGTTTAGATCCATCATGGAAGAATAATAGTAGATGAGCTCGCATTACGACGCCGAGGATGGATCTAAAAATACGAGACATTTGTATAAATAACAGAAAGAAACCGCTACGTATTTTAATGAAAGAAGTTCAAAATGAAGGCATTAATATATCAGAAAGAACTTTCAGACGTCGTTTGGAAGAAAATAAACCTATTGCCATGAAACCAGCTCGCAAGCAAAGGCTTACATCAGAAATGATGAAAAAATGCTTGGAGTTGGCAATACAGTACAAAAATTGGACAACAGAAGAGTGGAAAAAGGTATATAGCTATTTATTTTGATCAACAATATATTGGCATTTATAATGAATGTAAAGAAATTAGATAAAAGGCAATTTTGTTTAATTTTCAGGTTTGCTTCTCTGATGAATGGTTTTTCATGTTTTAACCGAAAAAAAAACAAATTTTTTCGGCGGCATCCAAACGAGAAATACGAGCCAGATTGTATTGTTTCCATTGCCAAACATCCTCCATCGGTCATGGTGTGGTCTGTCATATCAGGAAAAGGTTCTGGTCCTCTTTATGTGGTCAAAAATACAATGAAACAAGACCAATACCTGAAAGTCTTACAAACCAGGCTCATGCCACAAATGCAAGAATGGTTTCCTGGAGACGAGGAACCAGTCTTCATGCATGATGGTGCTCCATGCCAAAAAGCTAAAAGTGTATCGAAGTATTTAGAGTGAAAAAAAAAATCAAAGTTCTTGATTAGCCTGACAACTCGCCTGATATGAACCCTATTGAAAATGGTTGGGAGCTGCTGAAAAAAGAAATGTATAAGAAAAATATAACCAATAAGGTAGAGTTTCTGGAATCTTTAACATACCAGTGGAATCATAATAAACATCTTCAAGAAACCATCTAAGCATGCATAGAAATTATGCCTCGACGTGTTAAAGCACTTTTAGTTGCCTAAGGTGGCCATACAAAATATTGATTTTTCTGTTAAATTTAATTTATCAGTTTTTTCTTTCTTCAATAAGTATTGTATCGTAACAATTTTTTTGTCATTGTATTCCTTAATGTATATGTTTTCGAAATATGAATGAAGAAAGTATCTTTTTAAATAAAATTATTCATTAATAAGGTTGTAAACATGAAAAATGTATAATTTGCCAATGGTCTAATAATTTGGCCAGGTACTGTATATATATGTTTCCATTTTTCTGAAGATTGTCTTTTGGCATGTATTAATCTTGTTGTGTATGTGTTATGATTTTGAATTTGTATCATTTATATTAGCTGATATTTGTATAACTTATGCATATATACATCCACAGTGTAATCAACAACGACAATAAAAAAGTAAAAACTTTTATAGTTTAAGATTTTTACTATTAAAATCATTTTAAGTCGCGCATTGTTTGTAATAAGTCAGTTTCAAGCCATGAGACTCAGTTTAAACGTTTTTCTATGTAGTCAAACAAGACACACAAAATATTGATTATACGGAGCAACAGTTTTGTTTGTCGTTTAATTTAAATAAATACAAACTTCGTTGCTTGAAATTCCATTAAGGGGGGGGGGGGGAATAGAGAAATGGTGTACCAATAATTATTGATATAAAAAAAGTGATTGGCCAAAACGCTAAAATAAAATTGTCTTTCGGTGTAAAGAACAACGTGAAAAGTTAGGCGTCATAAATGAGATACCAAGGTTATCAAACAAACTTGTGGGTTCAAAATACGATTAATGACAGTAATTTTGAACCTTGACGGCTTGGAAAACTAGTTGGACTGTTCAAAATCTACAGTAAGCTGGATATTTAGCTCCAATCGTCTCTCGTGAGTGTCTGGAGAGATCGTGTGTCTAGAATACCGAAATCAAGACAAATATTAATAAAGTGATATTTAAGAGTTGTTCTAAAGAGGGATGGGAGAGACAATTTTATAAAGTTGAATAAAAATGTACTAAATCGAAAAAATATCTTGCTTCGAAATCCTAATTTAAAGTTAATTTTGAATTGTTATTTTTTTTTTTTTAAATACACATGAATTGCATATTTCTGTCAGTTTCGAAATTAACATTTCTGGATTCAAAGATCAAATTTGTATTTAATAGTGTTTTTATAACAATATTTTTGAATTATTGATACATTTTAAACAACTTTGAAGGTGATTAAATCTTGGTCCAATTTTAAACTAGTTTTTGTGGTTTATAAATCATCTTACTGTCTGAAAAAAAAAAAACTGAAGAAATTCCTTTGAATTATTGGATATTATTTTACACTGGTAACTATTATATTGAGTAAAATTTTAACCACGTTTCATTCTTTACTAAAATTATACTTTTTACGTACTGCGTAGCAGTTCTTCCCCTTAAAGCTTTTTACAGGTTTTTAAAATGTTAATTTAGTCATTAAAACGGTCTGTTCATTTCTCGAACAATGAGATTCCTTCACATACTTTCTGATTTTTCTAAATTTTAATGGGTTAAATGCATATTTTCAGTTACCAATATATTCTTGTTTCTTTACACATATATATTTATTTTTAACTTTATATACACTTTTTTTCTTCCCGTTTACTAATTTGATCTGGGAGAAGAATAAGGAAAAAAAAAAAATGTTTCCGTATATATTTTTCTGAAATTAGCTGCGTTCTTTTGAGCGATTATACTTTCAACTTTTCAGTGCAAATGAACAGTGATAAACACTTGCAAAATCAAGCCTGCATATTGTAGTATTGTATACAAAATGTATTTTAAGTAATGTAATAAAATTAATTTAAATGCCCTAAATTTACATTTGCCGACTTTTAAAAATTTTTTTTAAATTCTTTTACTAAGCCTTTGTAAACGATCTTTTGAGTTCGTAAATTTCATGCCTTACATGCATCACTTAATTAAAAATAAATAAAAAGGTAATACGTAATAAACTTTGAATAAACACCATAAAATGGGAAGAGGAAAAAAAAAATTCTCCACATTTATTTTGGGTCGAAATGAAACACGACTTTTCGTCAAGGGAACAAAATAGACACAAGTGCCCAAACTGCGGCATTCTTTGCTCGCCTGACGAAGAGTCGTGTTATATTTGACCAGAAATAATGGTTGCGACGTTTTTGCATTTTATGGTATTTATTAATTTTTTTACTTAGTACTTTTCAACGTCAGTCCTCTGGTGCATTTTATTATTAACATAATCTACTTTGCGGATCTATTTAAAGGATAAACTATTAATTGGATTATTTCTGCATTCGTTCATATATCAATATACGAAAGGATTGCATTCAAGAATTGAATGAAAACGTATCGAACTCGTCGATTCATTGAAAATCGAGTTGCATTTCCAGTTCTATAGTAAACACACCCATTTTTCTACTAAAAGTGATTGGGAATAGAAGAGAGGTCGGTTTTTGAGGTCTACGACCCGAGCGCACTCCATACACTTTTAATGTAACGTTTTCAAAATATTTCTATGAATAACACGATTTTGATTGAATTGTCCTATTAAAGATGGTTTTACATTCTTCGTTGAAATGACTTCTATTTTATTATTGGCCATCGTTTGTATATATGTAGTACATAATATACAGGTTTGCAATCAAAAATCGCATAAGGTTATTTTATTATTTATTAGATTTTTGCTCTCTAAAACTGAAAAAATAGCAAAATTCCCATCACTTCAAAACTCTTAGTTTAATTTTCTGTGAAAACATATTAAACTAAATATGAAATTCAACATCTGTCAATCTTGATGTTGAATTATAATATTCCATAGTGTAAATCTACAAAAATAATACAAAATGAAGAATAGAATGAATGTGTAGGCGGCAGTGGAAGGGGGGAAAACAGCTAAGACATGTTCGGAGGGGTATCAGAATGAAGATGCTTCACAGGCATGTAGAGACAATATTAATTATAGTATGAAAAAATTGTATGAACTAAGCGTGGTCTTTCTCATAATTAAACAATCAAAATCAGTGTTTAAATTGTAAACACTTATTTTGAAATAAATAAATAAAAAAATATATAATGGGCATAAATAGAGGTTAT
The DNA here is from genome assembly GCA_963930645.1 of Salticus scenicus. NCBI lineage: Eukaryota > Metazoa > Arthropoda > Arachnida > Araneae > Salticidae > Salticus > Salticus scenicus. The sequence goes on from OZ005651.1 coordinate 299,068,989, forward strand.
TTTTAGATTTGAGTATCCAGGAAAAAGATTTACCAAAATTTCATGAAGCGGATTTTTTTATTTTATTTTATTTTTTTAATTATTTATTATTCAAACCTATGGAAATAAATAGAATAAAACATTGCTATTTAGTAACAAAAGAAATAGAATACAAAAACAAAACAGATAAAATGCTCTCATAATCCACAAGAACTCAAATGAATAAATAAGTATAATAAAAATAACAGTTAATAATTTTAAAAAGGATATGAAAAATTGGCCAGTAAGAATTTTAATAAAGGTATGAAAACAATCGTATTTACTTTAATACAATTTCCAATGAATGATCAAACTATATTGCGCATAGGCGCATGTTTGTGCAACGTAGTTTGTATTATTGTATTATAATTCTATAATGTGTGTTTGTGCGTTAAATTTTCTCTAAAAATGATTCCGAATTGAAAAGTGCACACAAAAAGTTTTATTAAAGAGTGAATTTGAATCTTATCGACCATCTTCAGTTACTGTCGCCGGTAGTCCGAGTCAATGTTATTCTATGCGGAAATTTTCTTTACTTATAACTCATTAACTAATACATATTTTTAAATTCTGTTTTCACATTTCAGAAAATTCCCAACTGGTAAATTGACGGACCTTTTTTAAAAACGTATTTTTTTAGTTTTTAATATTTTATTTTGAAATTGCGAAATGAAAAATTGAAAATTCGTATTGTACAGCTTCAAAATAAAACATTAAAAAAAAAAAAAAAAATACGTTTTAAAAAAAAGGTCCATCTATTTAACAGTTTGGAATTTTCTGAATGTGAAAACAGATTTTAAAAATATGTATTACTTAATGAGTTATAACTAAAGAAAATTTCCCCATAGAATAACATTAACTTCAGCTTCCGGCGACGGTGAAGTGAAGTGGGCCCTTAAGTGTCTTGTATAAAATGCACATAGCACATTATAGAATTTACCATACTTCATTACGATAGAAATATGAATAAATTAATATATATATATATATATATATATATATATATATATTATATCACAACACCTGTTTAGAAAATTTGATTGTTACATTTAAACCTTCCTAATGTGGCAATCATTTTGGAATAATGCCATCAGTTAGGCAATCATTCTTTTACAAGTTTGTGTTACGCGAACTCTTCTAAAATAACTTAGTATTGATCAAGTATTTAAACAATTTATCAGGAACACGAGTGTTTTCGTTAAGATGTGATTATTGTTATTATTATTATTTTAATACTTTATCTTTTCACCCTATTACACTATTTTAAATGGTTAGAGCCGCAAGGTAATGGGAAAGTAGATGGTTAACTCGCTGCGTTTCCCCGTGATATGAAAGCTGGGCAAACAAGCTTACTGAAATTCAACTTTCACCATTTGAAAACAAAGAAATTTATTTGAACGCTCAGAATTTATGCCTTATACTGTGAAATGTAGCAAGTTACGATATTTCGCTACGATATGAAAGTTGTGGAATTGCTATTAGAATGAAATAAATTATGTAAAAGTAATTATTTTTTTTAAATAAATAATTTTTTTAATATTATAAATAAATAAAACATTAGCATAAACAAATATATTTTACGATATTGCATATTTTTATTTTTTTAACATCAAAACTCTACAGAATTTTCGTTTATTTCTGAAGGACAACGCAGTTTTCTTTTCCCCCTTAAGCATTGAAAGGAATGGGGTTATTTTAATTAAAAAATAAATAAAATAATTAATAAATAAAAAATAAACTTTACGTTTTTTGTTTTTTTAATTTAATTCTAAGAATTTCATTAAATCTCTTTTGTGCTGTACATTTTATGCTCTCGAGATGATTTTACGGGGGTGTTTATATTCAGGAGCTACCCCTGATTTCTGGGTTTTTAATCTTATCCATCAAGTTTTGTTAGTTAATTATTTGTCATCCAGGTGATATCTGAACAAAATGTTTTTATTGACTGGCGGGTACAATATTAAAAAAGATTGAGGGCTTTTGGTCCAAATAATTTGAGTATCATTTGACATTATGGGGTTTACCTTTTGAGTCACAATCACCACTGGATTTATTCTCATGGATCTGTCCCCCCTGTGTCTGTTGAACTTTCAAACTTATTGAATGAAACTACAATAAGCAATTATTTTCCATTTATCTAACTTTTTAAATTTAAACATCAAGTTACCTGGTTACTGTTTAAATGATGCACATTCGTTTTATTCAACCTAATAATATTTGCTCTTTATGTGGATGATAATTTGAATTTTTTATGGATAACTTTAAAACTTAGGCTCTTTAATATTTTATTCTACGAGAGTAGCGTAAAATATTTTCCTTCAGAACATTTTTGGAGAAATCTAAGACAGTCGCCATCATGAAATTAAAAATGGACCTATTTGAGAGGTGACCTTTTTAAGAGGTTATTCAATAGTAATAATAGTTCAGGCTACACATTTACTGGTTTTAATTACTCAAATTGGCATTATTCATCTATATAACTTTTTAGTATTCATTCATATTAATTTAAGTTTTAAAAAATTTTAGCAATTTTGTTTTCCACAAATTTATATACCAGAACATATTATTTATCTTAGCGTCATTTGTGAGTGGAATTAAAAGTCTATATAAGTTTTATTTGAAGTTTACTAACAGAGAATAGTGGTTTTAGCTTCAATTTTATCTAGGTTTAATACCAGTAAAAACTACTGGAAGAAACCTAGGTACAGAACGTCAGAAACGCCAAAGAAAAATATTTGCTTCCCAAATATTTTTCTTTGGCGTTTCTGACGTTGTGGTTTTTACTGGTTTTAATAATCCAGCGCCAAGTCTCCTTTTAATATAGATTTAATACTTTTTTTGCCATCTAAAGTTATTATTTACGCAGTGTCCCTCTCAGACGCAGTGTCATCTCTGCGAGGACGCAATTACTAACAAGGAAACATTAAAAAGGTGTCTTCAAAAAATATTGAAAGAAATATATGTGATTCTACTTTTCCTAAAACACCAGAAAGTGAAAAAATTATCAGCTGAAATGAATTACAGCGACCACAAAAAAAAAAAAAAAAATCAAAATTAAGCGTATTTGGCAATTTCACATTGATTTTGAGAGAAACAAAACACGAGGTCTGGCAGAGAAAGAAAACACGGTTCTGTTCGTACACGGCAATCTCGGTGTTTGGGAATTGAACGCCTAACAGCGCTAAATCGCCAAATATGCTTAATTTTAATAATTTTTTGTGGTCGCTATAATTCATTTCAGCTGATAATTTTTCACTTCTTGGTGTTTTATGAAGAGTAGAATCATATTTTTTTTTCAATATTTTTTGAAGACCTTTTGAATGTTTCCTTGTGAGTCCAACTGCAAAAACTCATCGCGGAATTTTTTAAACATAATATTTCTTCTATAATATAGCAGAAAGTTATTTATTTCCTTATTATTTAAAGTGTGTTCGTAAATTCTGGTGGCAGTCTAATTAAAATGAATTCAATTACCTTGCGCTTGAAAGTACTAAAGCCCTTGTATTTAAATTTATTAGGGAAGTAATGGTGAGACACAAAAATTCGCTTTTCCAAGCTACAAATTTATCTTTGAGTATACGCATTTAGAAATGAGTTGTTCGATTATTTATTTTTGTACAAACAAATTATTACTATACACATGGGAGCATTAGTCATATGCTGGACAATGGTAATTTAGTCAAGAAAAATATAAAATCATCCGCTCTCGCAAAAATGTCACCCTCGGAGATACATACACAATTGTTGTACAGGGGTATTTAATGGGTACGAATAAAGGCCGGTTTCCACTAACGGTTGGTTGGAGCGATACTATTCAAAATCTTTTGATGTGGTCAACCGGGCTCAAAACCCTCGAACTGGTTGAAAAGTCTAGAGATCTCCTTGATGCTAACCCCCCTGCTGAGATAACTGAGGGACCAGAGGCAGATATCTTTGTCAATTTTGCATGCTATCCTTTAAAGTAACTGCGCAATCTGATAAAAGAGGGCTACAACTGATGACAAGACATTTGGCTCTTTGTGTCGGAAGCGTGATTAATGGTTTTTTTAACCTCGAAGATTCAACCCTAGTGGAAACCGGCCTTAAGTATTAAGTTCAATGCGAGAAATTTGGAAAAGGTAGAAAAAGCCCCAAAGGGAGGTGACCCTTGAGAGAAGTTACAGAGGTTAGACTGTGTTTAGAATTGTACTGCTAATACTTCCAGTACTTCCTATCCAGAAGGTAAACAACAAAATTCAACTTCGCTTTTCTGCTGGTGACGAAATAAATGGGTGGCAGTAACTTGTTTTGAAAAGAAACTCACAATCTCAATAAATGGGGTACGTCGTTTTCGGCTTAGAATTTATCATTTTTATCAAAATATATCTCTTGTATTTAATAATAATGATAATAAAATAGATATAAAAATGTTAAATGTTAAAAATGGTATTTAAGAAATTTACTCAGTCCATTTTCAAATTTTAAATAACAGTAATTTATTGGTTTTATGAAGACTTGTAGGAAAAGAACGTCAGATGGTCAAACAAAAAGAGGCAAGCTAATTTCATAGTCGCCAAATCTCCTGTTTTTCAAGGAAGACTTCGTACCGGAAGCTTTTTATAAGGATTTTCAATTTATTTGACCCTCGAAAATGCATAGGAAAAATTCTGTTTAAGAAATACCGGTGAAAAATTTGATTTTAAAATTAGAAAGGTTGGCAGCTATGTAATTTTGTTTTCACAAATAAATGGTATTACTAATAAATAAGTGGTTTTACTCATATGGTGTTACTAAGTTAAATTATTACAAAAATTGAGAACAAATATTGATGAATACCTTTGAATGTTCGCTGGAGAAACTCCATGATTTTTCATGACGTTGAAAAATCTGCACCCCCATGATCCTCCCCTCTTCTCACCACCAGAAAATATCTGTAAATTGTGATAAAGCAACTGAAAAAAAATCCAGAGTGATTCTCAACTAAATTTCCCACTGACAGGTAATCTACGGTGGGTTACTGTAGCAATAAAAAAAAAAAAAAAAAAAAAAAAAAAAAAAAAATCATGTATAATTATTCATTTCCCCCCCCCCCCCCCAAAAAAAAGCGGCAATTAATCTTGCATTAAAAGATTCAAGAGTATTTCTCGTATGAATCCGAATAAGGGCGTTGTCTCCAGAGCTATTTCCCCCCCCCCCCCATAGCCTAGTATGTTGTCCCTACAAACAGATATTTTCACGCCTTATGACATCAGTAAGATTCGCCTTTTATAATTTTTATTTATTTATTTTTTTAAAGAAAGAAAAAAAAAAAAAATAGAGGTAGCCCCACCTTTCGAAGCACTGAAGCTTTCGGAGACGGCTGGTCTGTGCAAAGCAAAGATGTAACTAAACTATTCAAGCTTCCCGCCCTATGCGCGTTATTCCGTCTGTGTCTACTAAGAAGAAAAAAAAAAACTTTGCCCTCAAGGTCGTTGTATTGCTTTCGCGGTTTGTGATTTTATGTGGTAAACCCCAAGCGCTTCTTTCATCTTTTTTCTAAACAGACGGCGTTTTCCCGCTACGTAATAATATACTTCCTTCGCTTCTATTGTATTTTTTAACTGTAAGACAAAATTATATATAGGTAGATATAGGTAGTAGTTTTAATCTGCCTTTTGGCTATACTGTCTTTTTCGTCACCTAATTATATGAATGGTTGCTGACGTATAATCATTTAATGTTTTACACAAAGCCTTTTCAGGAGGCCTGGTCACGGTCAGTCCTCAACGAATTTTTTTTCCCTAATCTATGGGCGGTAAGATACGTTCATAGTTTGAAAATATTTAATGAATAAAAAATCAAAATTTACAATTTCTGTTCTTAGTGTATCCTCCCTGACGCTTATGCTTTTTTATGTATTTTTTTTTTTTTTCTAAAATATGCATTGATGTACTTTTTTAAAGCAAGTTAAGTATTGGAAATATTTATCGTTTAAAGTCTGCAAATACGCATTGAAAAAAAAAAAAAAAAAATGGAAAAGGCGGTTAACAAGCTTAAAAAGGAAATAAAGAACATAAATTAAAAATTACGATTTTCTCGTTAGATATCTTTAAAATACTAACGTATCTTTCTCCCATTGGTTTTTAACCCCTTAACAATCTCGTAAATTTCAAGAAAACGGTAAAAAAAAAGTGCATATATATATACTTTTTTTATTCAAGAAAATTGTATAAAATAAAGTGTTTGACATTAAAAAAAAGTGTTTCACATTTTGAAAATTCGCATTTTAAAACCTGAAAATAAAATAGTTAAAAAAAAATTAGAAATAACCTGTTTAATAGTTATGAATTTTCTGAATGTGAAAACGACATTTAAAAATATATATTAGTTAATGAGTTATAACGGTACAAAATTCTTCATAGAAAATATAATTGGCTTTGGCTTTCGGGGACGGTAAGTGGAGAATCCTCTTAATAAATGATTTTTAGAGGAAGCCACATGCAGAAATTACACTTAAAATTTCTTATTAGACACGAGCGCGCATAGCTGCTTTTATGAAGAATTCGTGACTAGTTCTTCTCCTGATGAGAGAGGCGTGTTATTATTTTAAACTGAAACAACTGTTGCTAGTTTATGGAATTTCATAGTGTTACTTACAAAGTTATTCATACAATTAATTATTTGGATTTAATCAGATTAACTTATAGATGTTTCAATGTTTCAAACCGATAATTTCTCGATTTTTTTTTTTTTTTTTTTTTTTTAAAGGCATATTCATAGCTGCCAAATGTTTAATTTTCGGAAAGACTTTACACCCGAATTTTTTGATAGCGAAATTTGAGATCTTAAATCTCTGAAAATTAACATAAGAAGTTTCTCTAAAAGTATAGTGGTGATTATTCTTATTTTAAAATTGTAAAAGTTGGCAACTATGCATATAATCAGCTGTGTGTCTTAATAGCCGACGGAAATTATTTTAGGTAAAATAATATTCAGATGAAATGAAAATATATTAAATATTAAAGAATTTCTGAAGAATAAGTTTATTTATCGAGCTGAATGTTAAACTGTAATAACCAGGGAAACTGAAAATACAGATAAGATAAAAATCTTTATTCTATACTACAAATTATTTAAATGTCAGTTTGTTTTCTGCTGTAACGTGAATTTTTATAATCACAATAAGTAAATTTATTTTTTCTGTCATGATGTATATGCATGGCGGAAGTTCAACTATACAATCGAGTGTGTCATAAGACAAAGGTGAAAAACTAATTATAATTAATCAGTCAGTAGAATTGCAAAATGTAGTTTCGCAGATTGTGTTTGTGAAGGTTAAACTATCTCAAATTGAAACTGCAAACATTTTTAAATTAAAAAAATCACTTTGAAAACTACTACAGACCAATATATTTACACATTACCAACAAAATAATTTTTTGGAAAAAAGGAGAAGCGATTGCTTGATAAATATATAAATGAAAATTTTAACATTTTAGTACATAATTATCCGCTGACTAGTTTTTAAGGATGTTTTTGTATTCTTTTATTTATTTTTCATTTTATCTGAATAGTTGAAATATTTTTAAATTAAGGCGATAGTGGACATTCAAAATTCTAAAATTGACTGCAAATTCAATATTGCAATTTTACTAATATGAAACAACATAACCATGGTAATGTGTGGCAAAAATAATTTTTCAATCCCATCATTCTAAGCGTGAATCTGTAAAATGAAAATTTTAACCCTTTGTCGGTCCAATTTAATTTCACTCCTCTGTTCAGCTTTGCCAAAATTAGACTTTTTTTATTCAGTATCCACCACTAAATTTTAACTGTAATAGTTGCCTAATAACTTCAAAGGTTATTCATTTGTTATACAAGGTCTGGCTTTTAATTTCCAGGACTGACGTAACTGTAGGCGAACGAAAAGCCGGAAGATGGCGCTAGTGATTGCATATTGAAGAGCGTTTTCTTGCGCATGTGCAGTGCAATCGGCGCCATTCTGAAGTAAGTTGTTCTCTTGGAAAGGCGCATTTAAACGTAGCTCTTAAATTCCTATTGTCAAATTGAAAATGGAGCAGAGAATTAACATTAAATTTTGCTTCAAATTGGGCAAGACAGCTGCGGAAACCTACGAAATGTTAAAACAAGTTTACGGCAAGGAAGCATTATCCCGCTCAAGAACTTTTGAATGGTTTAAACGCTTTCGGGACGGGCGAGAAAGTGTCGAAGATGATCCACACACAGGCATGGTGTGGATATCCACACACAAGCAGGATTCTTAGCCCAGCATGGTGTCGTTGAGATGCGGCATCCACCATACTCTCCAGACCTAGCACCTGCAGACTTTTTCCTGTTTCCTAAGCTGAAAAATTCGAAGAAGGGAACAAGATTTCAGGATGTCGAAGCCATCAAGAAAACCGTAACGTCAGTATTAAAGAGCATTCCAAAAGAGGACTTTAAAACTGCTTTCCGAAATTTGTACAGTCGAGCACAGACGTGCATTACGGCTGATGGGGATTACTTTGAATCATATTAAATGACTACGTGTTTAACTTTTTTTTCTTCTGAGTTATTCTATGAGTCCTGGAAATTAAAAGCCAGACCTTGTATATATCAAATACCACTCCTTAAAATTATCGGTGACAGTTGAATAAGAGAGTCCCAAAATTTGGCAGCACTGTTTAGAACGTTAGGGCTGGAAAGGGATTAAATATAATTTTCTCAAAACTAATTTGCGTAGTTGCTTCAAAATTAAAATGTTCCACGCGTCTTATTTTTTGTTGAATCTTCAAAAAAATTCATTTAATGGTTTTAATACATAACTTACAATTTTACACTTTTTGTCTTTTAAAACTTTCAAATTTTTAAATTAATATTTCTTTTTTTTTTTTTTTTTTTTAACAATTTTTTTTTCTTTTTAAGTAAAATAAAAAATAAATCTCATAATTATGATTGTAATTATATCAGCTAACTTTTATTAAAATAATCTAAAACTACCGGTTACAAAAAAAAAAAAAAAAAAAATCTAACAAGGAAACACTTAAAAGGTGTCGTCTTCAAAAAATATTGGAAAAAATACATGTGATTCTACTCTTCATAAAACACCAGAAAGTGAAAAAAAATATCGGCTGAAATGAGTTGCAGCGACCTCAAAAAATGATCAAAATTAAGCATATTTGGCGATTTCACACGGTCAGGCGAATGATTTTGAGTACTTGGCGGAGACGCAAAACATGGTTCGGTTCGTACACGGCCACAGCCTCCTAAACTAGATGCCTGTCGAGTGACTCTGAAACTTGGCAACAGTTGAAGCGGTTGGCAGCGCCACTTGGTACAGATTGCGCGACTTTTTTATTCAAATCTCACCAATAATTTTAAGAAGTGTCATATGATATATACAATATACGTTTCTTCGATTCGCCGTTAATGTACATCATATCCATCTTTTAAAAATATTTGGTGGCTGTTGAATAAAAGAATCGTGCAAACTGTACCAGGTGACGCTGCCTACCGCTTCAACTGTTGCCAAGTTTCCGAGTCACTCGACAGGCATCTAGTTTAGTAGGCTATGACACGGCAATCTTTGTACTAGTGAACTTATCGCCTAACAGCGCTAAATCGCCAAAAATGCTTAATTTTGATAATTTTTTATGGTCGTTGTAATTCATTTCAGCCGATAATTTTTTCACTTTCTGGTGTTTTATGAAGAGTAGAATCACATATTTTTTTTCAATATTTTTTGTAGACGACACCTTTTGAATGTTTCTTTGTAAGTCGAAAATTAATGCGAGGGCGAAGCATTTTGAAATTTAACGATTAATTAATAATTTTCATTAATACCTTGATTGTAATGGGATAGTTTTAATATTGTTTTTCTCATCTGCAAAAAACACTATATGAAACTAACTTTTTGCAATAATATTATATATATTTCGAAAATTCACCGTCGCCTTAAGTTACATAAATTGATGTAAATCAACAAAACTGATCTAAAATTACATTTCTATATAAGTAGAACTCGCATTAAACGAGGAGCTTGGAACACAGAAAATTGCTCGTTAAATCCGATCATCAGCTAAATGTGATTTGTTTTTTTTTTTAACCCCTCCTCTACAAATTTACGCGAGTTATTTGGGTTATTCAAATATGTCATAAAATAATTAACTAAATTTGATTATTTGACTTTATACAACTTTGCTTCACCTAAACCACACACAAAATTTGCATAATCAAGGATTGATTTTTCTTACTTTAAGTGTTTTTAAGAAAAACATATAAATGGATTTATTTCTGTCGCATAAATGAAAAATTGTGCCTTTTTCAAAAATACATTCAAATGATTTAAGATCTCCAGCTTATAATGCTATAAATGAAATTTATGAAAAGGAAAACATATTTACGATTTCTGACGGAAGGCAGAGAGATTCAATTGCATTTCAGTTTTTATATCTGCTATCACTTTGAATACAGTATTATTTAATAATGTATACAAATTTATAATAGAATTTTAATACCTTTCTTATTCCTGTAACATATCACTGAAAATCGTGAATTTTCCCACTAATTCAACCATTGCCCTTCGGCTACGATGCAATCTCAAATATTTATTTTAAAAAATACTTCTTAATGTTGAAAGAGATCCAATTTATTTGGAGTGTTTTCTTTTGGATATGAATCGAAGTAGATTTTATTTTCTTAAAAGCTTTCAAAATTTTCTTCACTTTTTCTCAGCTGAGCTTGATTATTGCATACAATTTTAAATTCACTTGTTATCAAAAGATTTATTTTTAGGATGTATTAGCCAGTTGTTAACAATATATATCTGTACTGATAAGTATAAAGGATTTAAGTCCAAAAATGTCGATTTTGAGTTAAGTACATAGTCGGACTCAGAAAAAAATTTCTCTATGGATTGGTATAAAGGATTTAAATCCATGTCATTTAGTCTTTGAGAAAATCCATTGGTAAAAAAAGATTCAAGTAAGAAATTTAGCATTAATCATTGGTATAAAATATTTAATTCAATTTTTCCCCTTTAATAAATGAAGGTTAACAATGATTGAATAGTATAAAGGGTATAAACCAACACGATCCTCTTTTCCTAATCGATTCTTTTGATTAGTTTTTAGTTAGCTTAGCTTTATTTTTCGTCTCCTGAAAAATCAAGAATATGGACTTAAATCCTTTAACATATATATCTCTACTGATAAGTATAAAGAAAAAGCTAAATACATTGCAGATTTTGTTTATATATGTATAAATCCTTTCATGACACAACGATACGAAGAAAATAGAAAATAGATCATGATAAAAATTCAGAATTTAAAATACAACCAATAACAATCGAGGATTACATTGAAAAATACATAATTTAACTTAAAGATGGAAAATTAAAGTTTATGAAATAATTATGGGCGAAAGAAAAGCTATAATTACATCAGGAGTAATTATAACAGTTAGGTTGGGGGAAAAAAGTTTTTGTAATGGTGAAAGCTTTTAGAAAAAATTCCCCATCAATGCATTGACATAGTGTTATTAAATATAATAATAATAATAATAATAATAAAAAAGGGGGTGTACTTGACGATAAAAAATGAATTATTAAACATAAAAATTTACATAAATGGAAATAAAATAAAATTTTTGGACGAAAAAAGTTTAATCTCGATGGACCGCGCAGTTTTAGATAGTTTACTTCAAAAATCATTCTAATAATATCTCTCTCCTTAAAGCGTCAGGTTGATAGTAGTCTATGAGGATTTCGGGCGGTTTCACTGTTAATGGAAAAACACACATTGTATATCTGTAAACAAAGATAAATTTAGAAGTCTATCAAAGATATTCTTGCATAAAATTTATTGACGGAGACACTTCTGATAACATCTAGCGAGTACATATTTCAGCCGGACCCTGTGTCCATTCACAATTTAAGATATACAAAATCCTGGATCCTAGTTATTCATACACAGCTGTTTGAGTGGCCATCAAGAAATCGTAGTCTGAACCTAACACTACATTTCTTGTACGTTCTGATGCTTTAAGTTTATGAAAATGGTAAAACTTACAACACCGAAGATGAGTTTATAAAAGATGAGCCATTCAAAAAAGGCTAGAACATAATCTCAAAAAAAAAAAAAAAAAAAAAACTGATAAAATTTTCAAATTCTATGACCCTGAGAAGGATTAAATTAATTGAAAAGGAGAGGTAGTTTTTAAAATATTAGCCGTTTATTACATAATATCTTACGTTCCAGCTTTTTTCATGCATAAACGAAACAACTACAGTTTAAAATACAAAATAGTTTAAATTTTTATGTATTTTTTTTTCTATATAATAAAAAGTAAAATTACCGTTTGTGGTATTTTGTATAAAATTTGCGAAAAATTTATCTGCATTTGTAAGAATAATGCAGTTTTTCAGTTTTAACCTTTTTTTTTTTTTTCCCAGAACTGTATGCAAGTTTACGTTAAAATTTTTGCTGCTTAAATGTGTTCATCCTCATATTCCCTCACAGTAGTTGAATTGGATTAAGTGTAACTAAAAGTAAAAAAAAAAAAAAAAAAAAGCTAATACACACTAAAACTTTTATTCAGTATTAAATTAAGTTTTTGTATCTTATGTACACACAATCAAATGGATCAGCATTTCAGAAAAGTGCGTAAGTTAACATGCACACTAGTGTGTGTGTGTTTCCCCCCCCCCCCCAATTGAGTATCATGAAATTCTTTTTTATGCCGAATTTTATGATAATTGTAAAAATTATTGTAATCATCAGGAGAAAATGTATGTATGTATGTATATATATATATATATATATATATATATAAATTTTTTTCTTTTGTAATTAGTGATTATTAACATTTGATTTCTCTTAAATAATTTTCAGCTATTTTGAAATGAAATTGTTTCAGCCCCTCCCGTGTTTTTTTTTTTTTTTTTTTTTTTTTTTTTTTGTATTGGTACGTCCCTGCACTTTATTTAGCGATTTAAAGTCAAAAAGAACTATTACCGTACCAGATAATTTTCAGTTATACTAATAACTTGAAAAAGTTTTGAAATTTAAGGCCGTGTCGTACGAGAGATTTTCACGTATCATTTCACTCAACACAACACAACAGCGTATGGGGAAGATTAAAGGTCAGTGGATAATCAACTTTTTCGACAGTAACTCGGAAAAGTTCATGTTATGTTTAGTAAAAAGTTGAACGAAATCTCTCGTGTGATACGACCTAACACTATGACCTCTTGTGTATACCGTTTATATAACAATATCACCCAATCCAAATACTTAGCACTGTAAAAGGTATTTAAATAATAATAATAATAATATATATATATATATATATATATATATATATATATATATATATATATATATATATATATATATATATATATAAGGTCTAACATATTAAACTCATCTTTCTGGAATAACAGTTCTACGTTGCTATGATTATAATGGTGCTTATCAATAACTTTAGTACCAAAAACTGCGATAGCAACTATTTTATTTATTTATTTATTTATTTTTTCAATATTAAGCTATACCTCATTTTTGGCGATTTAACAAACTGACTAGTATCACTGACCATCAAAGTTTAAAAGTTTGGGATTCTATATGACCAGAAAGGAAAATATTATGTTAATTTTCATTAACATTTTCTTCTATGAAGAATATTAGCACCACTCTCTTTAAATGTCTTGGAAGATATCTTCAGGTTAAAGGCCCTCTTCACTTACCGTCGCCGGAAACCCGAGCCAATGTTATTATATGGGGAAGTTTTCTTTACAAATAACTTATTAACTAATGCATATTTTTAAATTCTGTTTTCACATTTAGAAAATTCCCAACAGTTAAATTGACGAACCTTTTTTAAAAATGTATTTTTTAAATTTTTTATTTTGAAATTGGAAAATGAAAAAAATTCACATACGGAAAATTCGTATTTTGCAGCTTCAAAATAAAATATAAAAAATTAAATTTTTTATAAAAGGTTCGTAAATTTAACGGCTTGGAATTTTCAGAATGTGAAAACAGAATTTAAAAATATGTATTAGTTAATAAGTTATTTGTAAAGAAAAAATTCCCATAGAATAAGATTAGCTTCGGCTTCCGGCGGCGGGGAGTGAAGAGGGCCCTTAAATATATTGTAGAATAATATCACCCAATCCAAATATTTAGCACTGTAGACGGTATTTAAATATATATATGTAGTTTCTTAAATATTGGCTATGGCAAAAAATGTTTTAAAAGGGAATATCATAATAAAAAGAAAGCAAATGCAAAATCAAAAAGAAAGCAATGGTTTTTGTATTGAAAATACAGTTTGATTATTGCATCAGTTGATTATTTTTTGGCTGAAAATAGTCACTTAATTTTTTATAAATAAACATTTATATTTGTCGTTGAAAGTATTTAAGATATATATATTAGTTTGCAAATAACATCTAGATTATCTGAATGTTATGTCAGTAAAATTTTAATTAACATTTTCGCAAATTCGTGACAAAGCGAAAAGTCCTTTTTTACATAAAATAAAACTGCATACTTAATTTAAAATATGAATTTCAAACTACAGTTTAAAGGCACACGAAATAAGAGCTTTCTTTATGTACCGGTAATTCAATTAACTTTAATGTTTCAAAAGTTAATTCAGTAACAGAAAGGTAGTTCCATCCATGCAAAGCTGAAATCTGAATATCATGTTTTAGTAAGTTCAGTTTAGTATGTGTGCTTTAATTTCTTCCCAGGCTTTGATTATTTTGCGCAATCGCATAGCATGGTATAAAGTACTTCATCATTATGAAGATGACTCTGCAAGTAGAAATACGAACCTTTTGAAATCAGAAGATTTCGACAGTATTAATAGTTAGTAGTAATTTACAGTTTCATTTTCTACGTTTGTGTTATTAGATATCCTAAAGTTTGAAAGTACGCTCAAGAAGTATTGACGATAAATACATTGAACTGCAATTTCAACGTAAAAGTTATACATCTACGATTTTTCATTTCATGAACCGGTTATAGGCAAATTTCGAATTTCGAAATAGAGAATTTTATTAATTTAAAATTCGTTTCTGAATTAAAGTTGTTTCATAGTCTGAAAATAATTTTTAGTCTAACGTGCACATAGAAGTCTTAGTAATTTCCTATTGAATTTCAAAATAATTGCTTTTGTTGTTAATTTACGAAATTTTTTAAATTATCATTTAAAAACAAATTAATTTTCCTAAGGAAATTAATTATGAACTAAATTTTGCCTTTTTCAAATGAAAATTTTCAGTGCACGAACCTATGTAGGTGTGTATATAATATCTACAGCAAATTTTTAATTTATACTAATATGTATTGTATATATCTAGTGTATATAGTATAGGATTTTAAGTTATTTATGTATATATATCAATATTCTAATTTTTTTTATAGAAAGTAATTAAATTCTTTCATTAGTTTCTGACAGCTAACTTATTCTTTCTTCATTTCTTACCCAAAAGCTTAATTTGTAGATAAGATAGTTTTCTGTATATTATAAACAACAAATAGCAATATTCAGTAAAAAATCAAATTTATTAAAAATTGTACCGTGGTGAGCAGACACAACATGTTTGGCATCTCAAGTCCTTAAACCTTAATCCACATAATTTTTTATTACAGGGCTACCTGATGTAATGAATCATTTGAACATCATTAGAGAAGCTAAAAGTGTCCATAAAATGACGATTCCTTACTCTTTCTATAAATGGTGTGTGTATCCACTGTGGGTATATACAGTGTGATTCACAACATTGCCCATTGGCTACAGGTATTGTTGAGGAATATCGGCCGACATGTTAAACATTTAAAAGAACCACAGCCTTCGCTAACAGATGAACGGATTAGTTTGAAGAAAGGAACAAGCGCCAAGAATAAAAAATTTAGTTTTTATTTGTTTTTAAAATTTGCTTTGCGTTGACACACATGTTAGGGGAAAAAAAGGGAATTAAAACCACTTGTTTGGCGTAAAAACTATACTTCTGTGTAAATTTTATTTTTTACAAACAAGTTACTGGAAATTAAAATGTTTTTCTCGTTTTCCTGAAAATCTTGATTTTGTACTTTCTCCCTTCTGCAAACTGGTGATTCAATGATTTTCGCTTATGTTATGTAAGGATTGAAAATTCTTTTTAATAACGTTTCAATAACCTTCTGTCATTTCTCTCATCATTTCTGTCTTGTCGTAACCTTCTGTCATATAACCTTCTGTCACTTCCGATATTTTCAAATTGAAATCTACGTTTTATTATTTCTTGAACCTGCTGATTTTTCAAGTCTGAACTGACTTTTGGATGAACCAGCATGTTTTATATTTATAGTGCACGTACCAAAGTGGTTTGCGCTGCATCATTAAAACGGAATTATTTAACATGAGGATAAAAATATTTTAAGCATTGAAAACTATTCCGGTACAACAAAGAAATAATCTATATACAAAGCTCATAAATTAGAGAAAAATCAGTTTATAAAATACAGAACTGCAACCCTCCGGATTAATTCATACCACTAATTTCTTTAAGGATTTTTTCGGCTGATTTAATTATAGAAGTTTCACTAAAAAATATAAAGTGTCAATTTCTATTAAAAAAAAAAAAAAAAAGGGTATTAAAAAATCCGGAGGGTTGGCAAATCAGAAAACATAAGGTTGTCGTTTATGAAGTGAACAAATTATGCATACAAATCATTAAAAATGTGCGTTTTTAAGTTAACAAAGTCAAGTTTAATTAACGAAGAGAGAAAAAAAAAATGTTGCTTTTTGAGAAGCAGTTTATATTAAAATTCCTAAGTCAAACATATATAAAATCATAAATATTCATTAATTTTATTCAAAAATCACAATTTTCAGTCTATTGGAATACCTCAATATAGAAGTTCAAGATTAATTTATTTCCTGTTATGTGAAATGTTTCATTGAATAAAGGTGATAAATTGGAAAATTTCTTAGACTTTATCCAAAAATTCCGATAAGTTGTCAGCACGCGAAGATAATTTAATTTTTCTTAAAAATCGATCATTTTAGCACGTATGCATATTTTTATAATAGTTTTGATTAATTTTATAGTAAACATTGCTTTATTTTGTATCCGTATAAAATTAATAACAATTTTTAAAAATATTTATTCTTTTAACACTTAGATATAATTTTGACAAAACATTATCTTTCGGAAATCTAATATTGATTTGTATCAAAAGGTAATTAACTTGAATCGAATTTGAATTTTCTGAATTTCGTTAAATTAGTTTTTATTATTTTTTTTTCCAAATCGTGTTTATACTGTGAATTGAGTTACTGCAAATAAAATATATATAGACATTCCCTGATTTTTATATAAAATTACGTGAAATCATTTTTGGAATTGGATTTTTCAAAATTTATCACAACCCGTATAAGCATTTTAGGTGGAGGGGGGAACAATTCTCAGAAAATAAACAGATCGATGTATATATATATTTATGTAATACTTTTTGAATATATTCATACCCATTCTAAATTTCTCTAGCTACCGCACGCGTTTAAATTTCAAATGCAACTGGAAATGAAGTTTATCGAAATTTATTAATCTGGAAACATATATGTTCAACCCTGCTTAGCTGTTTTTGACGCTATTGCGATTAAACATGATTTAAGTTAAAATGATTTCCAGTGGCAAATTTTCAGCGGAGCGAAATATGATTGCAGTGTTGTGAAAATCGATTGACAAGAGAGCCTTGTTAAACCGCTGATAATAAACTGGGTAGGAAAATGTTATCAAACATGAAATGAATTTTCCACACATTCAGAAAAGGTTTTAAAATCTCCAAGATTTAATATATCTATTTTTCGGACAATGCTCTGGAAGAAAAGTATATTAACTTTTTCAAATAATAGAGGCTATGCCGTGAGCGGCAAATAGATAATTTTTAAATAAAATTGAAATATCGCGTGTATCATGGTTTCTTTCTTTTTTTTTTTTTTTTCGTGTTAAAAAAGATTTAGTGTTTTATATTAAATTTTCTCTTGGATATGGTTTAGATGGTTTATAAAAGAATTAAAAAATAGAAATATTTTAATCTCTGAAAGTATTTATTATTTTAAGACTGGACAAGTCTCTATACGTAGTTAATATCTGAGGTTATGACATTAAAATGGGAAAGGCATGTCCAGCTTCCTTTGAACAGCAACAAAATAAATCGCAAACATGCACGTCAGTACATAATACATAATTGATGGGTATAAGTTCTCTTACTGAAAATTGACTTGGATCTACCGATATTCCTAAAGCAAGAATTTTAGCATATACTTTATATGTTTGTAATTTTTGCAACTAACTTTATTAATAAGTGCTCTTAAATTATAGCGTTATTCCTTAAAATAGTTTTGTAATTTTGGAACGCGCTTAGATTTTTGTCTGCAGAGTTAATTTCAGATATCAATACAATATGGATTCCAGTTACATTGTCTGGGAGTCCAGTTACACTGTTAAATTACCATTACTAGTCTTTATAATTATACATACACACACACACAAACACAAACACAAAAGTATAATTAAAATACAGCAGAATATTGGATTTTTTGGCATAGTGGCCTGTTACAGCATGCAAAAAACGTACTACAAGTGGAATTTAGGAATTTACTAACAAAAAGTTTCAATCGATAATCAGGAATCTAAATTTGCACTGTATAAATTATGTACTAAGAGAAAATTAAGTTGATATAAATAGAATGCATGAATGGTTTGTATGAATTCTGCAAATTTAATACATCAACAATATTTTAAAAATTGATTGCTTTCTTCCTTAAGATTGTTAATGTTAAAATACAGGGACACCTCCGTGAATCTGCCAGCGTGCAAAAGAAAACTCTTCTTTTAGAGAGAATTCCGAAGGCCTCTATTTTCCACGAAAATTTTTTGAAAGAAAATGCTAATTTAAGCATTTAAGTTTATGCATTAGCAAGGTTTAACATTTTCTTAAATCTAAAGTCAACATTTCTCACTTAAAACGTAACTACCAAATCTCCCGATTTCCTAATACCAATTTTTTTTAGATTATTTATCTTCTTATTTTCTAACACCGTTATTTAAATATAAATATTTATAACGAAAAATCTGCAGTTAAATAAAAAAATCAGGAAGCTTAGTAGCTAGTTCATTTCGCTTAAATTCATTATGATACATGTCACTTAACCTTCCAGCTAGCGCGCAAATTTTTTTTGCACGAGCAGGCGCGTGTCGTATTTTATGACAGAATACTTTTTCCCGTTTACGCTGTTACAAATGCGATATATTTCACAATACTAATATGAGATAGATTAGAAAATAATTTTACATAGAAGAATAAGCAATGACAATTCAAACACTTTCGATACAGTTTGTGAGAGCAGTGTAAAGATTATTCAATATGTCATAAAATTTGCGCAGGCGCGTCCGGTGAAAGGTTAAATTCATTATGATACATTTATTCAATATGACACATATCACTTTTCTAAACTTGAAATTCACTTTCAAGTACGCGCATTTAGAAAAAAACAGCGTAACTTATATTTTTATTTACCATGCATTATTATTATTACACATATGAAAATCAACCTCACTTTTGTGGAAGACTCTCACTCCAAGACAACAGAAAAGTACAATCATCTGCTATTGGAAAATGTAATCCCCTAACAGAGGTATATAATTTTATAGGGGCCTGTAATGGAGAAAAATTACTGTTAAATCCTATCAAAAGTTTAGGACTGGTAAAAACTGGCTCTAAATAGAAGTGACCTTTGAGTAGAGGTGGACTTTAAGACAGGTTTCTTCACAACAATATACCATTTTGAATATATATGAATATTCTACAGAATTCGATATTGTTTCAATCTTAATTGTTTTCCGGACGATGTTTTATTTGAGAAGTATAATCTCTCAAAAACACCAGGTGCGTGTTTCCAACCAATTCTTTATCTCCTAAAGATTCTTTTGAAATTCTTTTGATGTATAAATTTTGTCGTAGCCTCACGTAAGTGATGAGGATAAAAGGGAAGAGAAGGAAAAAAAAAAATTCTAAAATGCATCTTTCCCAAAATATTCTGTATTGCTTCGTATGGCTGTTAAATATTTCAGTAGAAGAATTTGCTGCTTTTATCTTTTTGGCCTACTTCTACGTTATTTGGAAATTCTTATCTTTGCTCATGGCAGAGAAAAGTTCTAATATTTCATTTTTACTAGTGCTACAAGTTTATGCTCTTCCAAGAAGAAAACATTTTGGAAATGTTTTAAACACATGTAAATTTTGAGAAAAAGTTCCATAAGATATTCTGATCCAGGATTTAGTCTTCGCTTTTCCTGAATATTTGAAACGCATCAGATTCTACTAAAAAGAGAGAATATCACTAATTTTAAAACAGAAACAATTTTATCGATCGTAGTCCTGTTATTTAGAAATTGAATTTAATAGTTATTTTAAAAAATTGATGCTACTTTATTTATAAAAAAACAAACAAAAACAACAACAAAAAAAAAAAAAAAAAAAAAAAACTGTGTCAAAGCTGAATTTAGGAATGAAAAAAGAATCCTAAGAGTAATATTCAAACTTTGAAATATATATGGGCATCGAGGATGAAATTTGTAGGGAAAAAAAAAAAAAAAAGCAAAGTTGATTGATAACTTATAAGGATTTATTTTATTCATCAAAATATGCACACCCTTATTGTCTATATTTTTTTCTCATTTAAGCTGCAGGTTGTTCAAGCCAGTGGTATAAAACCGTGGCAGACGAGAGCCTATGAATTCCTGGAAAGCCAGTTTTACAGGTTTATTGAAATTGAATTATATTCCTATTAAAACTATGTCCAAATTACAAAAGAAGTGGTAATCAGTGGGGGCTAGATCTGTAGATTATGAAGGGTGATGAAGTCTCATCTCCAATTTCTGTAGTTCTGCCACAACCATTTGTTCAGTGTGCGATCTAGCATCATCACGCAATGAGATAGGAGTCTATCTGCTGACCAATCTAGGCTGTTTTCATAGTTTTTGCATCATTTCGCTCAGTTGGTTGCAGTATATTTCTGCTGTGATCGATGAACTAGGTTTCATGATATAGTAATGATTCACACCTAGACTAGAGCATCAAACACTCACCATCAGCTTCTTTTGATAAATATTATGCTTTGGAATGTGTGTTGGGGATTCATCCTTGTCCAACCACTGTTCTGAACATTTGGAACTGTCATAATCTATCCCTTTCTCCTCACAAGTGACAATTCAATTCAAAATGTGTCAGATTTAAGACGAGAAAGCAATTTCAAGCAAGCTACCAAAACCTTTTGTTTTTCATTGAATTCATGTAAAATCCACTTATCCAACTCTTTCACTTTATGAATTTGAGCTAAATGAGTTAATGTTGCTTATTTGCTAACACCAAACTTCAACGGTGATTCACAGGCAATTTCAGATAGGTCAGGTGTTGGTATTGGGATTAAGGCCAAATGACTGCACAAGGGCCTGAGAGGGAGTGCCTTCTGTGGCGAGTAAGGTGGGTCAGACTCAATAGTAATTTTTTTTTCTTCGTTATTGACTTTTGATTCTGAGCGACTGCGTGGTACATTTGTGAACTCAAAGTAACCTGTACGAAATTTGGCAAACCAATTTGATACTGTCTGCAGTGCAAATACACTATTAATGCTTTGCACGGTCTGCGATGCTGTAGGTTACACTTAAGAACTCATATTTCATAACAGTGCGAATATCCGACCATTTCATTTTCAACAAAATTCATTAAAAAAAAAAAAAAAAAGTTTTAAATATATTTTTTGTAGCTTACAATGCTTTTTTTTTTTTTTTTTTTTTTTTTATAAACAGGCGAGATGTGTAACTTTCCAACAAAGAACAGAACAGTAGAATATTAAGCTAATGTCAAATAACCTGTTAATGGTGCAGTGCAATAGTATTAACTACAAGTTTCATTTTTGACAACCTGATATTTATATTTTAAATTGCGCAATATGTGGACTAATATCAATGCATTTTCAATGATAAATCATTCAATAAATTAAATATTGATAGTTTTCATATAAAATCCCTTACATTATATTTTCTTTTTTTTATTGGTAAATTTGATTCATTTCAATAAAAATAGTTCATACCTTTTGCGTTAATTGTGAGATATGTATATTCCCTTTTTTTTTTTTTTTTTGTTGATATATAAACATAATGTCACAGATTTGAGAACTTGCGTACAAAGTACGTTTATATGTATTATGGAGCCATATATATGTGCATAAAATTTGCAAGCAACAAACATATTCTCGTTGATAGGCTGGTATATAAATAAGGGGCAATTTCAAAAATTCTAAGAAATTGTGTTTGCCTAAAAAATAAAACCGTCATCAGAAATATAAATGGAGAGACAATGGTCATTTTTTTTTTATTTTTTTTTTAGAACATACTTGCAGCTCTTTCTAAAGAATCTTGTGATTAACCCTCGAATAAAAGTTAAGTACACTATAAACGGAAATTTTGAGACAGATTAGCCGTTTAGAAAACCTTAGCAATTTCCCTATGTAAAAATTGTTGAAGGAACTCTAAGTATATCTGTGTGGGTAAATAAGGGGAACGGGAGGCTGAAGAAGGAGGCTCGTAAAACTTTTTCTGCAATTCACATTTGTTGTGACAAGCGCGCAGTTTTTGAAAGTTCTAAAAAGGTTTAATTTTGTAAAATTTGTGTCTGAAAAAATAGCCTTTGTTTTTTCTCTCAATATTTTTTTCTTAGTTTTAGGTATGTTTTTAAAAGTGAGCAACTATATCTAATAAGAAATATAGTTACAAATTTGCTAGTTATTTTCAAAGTCTCTTTATAGTGAAATCATTTTTCAGGAACATAAAATAAAGCTCTGCTCCCAATTCAACATCAGCAATTTTTATTATATAAGTACTTTATTAACTTTAAAATTTTGAACGCATGATCTGAAACGTCAGTTAAAGAAATTACATATAATTGTGATGCACACAATTTTGACAACTCGGTGTATTTTATAAACAGTCTGTGTGGGAAAGTTATTTATTGTTAATAAAGATTTCGTACAGAAGATGTTAAATCAACAATGAATATATATGTATAAAGAACCAATAAAGCAAGGTATTGTTTAGAAAATTAATGAGTTATCGTAGTTAATTTTCTTAATTATATTTCTTCTGAAAATTGAACCTTATTTCTAGTAGTCGATATGTAGTAGACTAACCTTAAATGGTTTTCTTATAGGTGACATAATAATAAAAAATCTCTAAGCTTTTTTAATGAATTGGTATCATACACAAAATACAAATAAATATTTTGGGTATATAAAAAATACTTAAAAAAAGAAAAAAAAAAAAAAAAAATATATGTATAATGGGTTCTTCATAATGATTGTGATTATTTCAAAACATAATTTTCTTTGTATTTTGCTGTCTTTTGTGATATTTTATTTTGGCCTTTCTATTTTTGTTGCAGTACGACTTTACATTATCTGATTAATGTAATAATAATAAATAAAAAAAAATTCTTCATATAAAAAATTTAATTTATTATATTTATATAATTCGTAATTATACTTCTCTACATATACAAATATTCTTTTCTCAAGGCAAAAATATATCCAAGAAAACTAGTTATCGTGATCATGTTTAATTGTAGTTAGCGATTCCCATTGCCGAAGGTGGTTATAATCAGCTTAATTTATCAGCGATGTCACATGGGCGATTGCCAGCGTGGCTGTGATCTTTGTTGAACGTTTCAGAAAACTCATCGATTCTTGCTTATTTTTACACCAGGGAGATTCTAGTACTCCATTATTGGAAATTATTGGAGAAAGGCTATTTCTCTTGTCAACTGATGTTTAATGAAATCCACATTCTGCTTTTCTAAATACAATTGAAATTGTATATACCTGAAACAAAAGGGAGAATTGATAGTTTACTACAGTTATGATCTTTTATTGAACTAATTGAACTATTAATAAATTTAAACAGAAAATCTTCCAATCTTTATTCTTGAAATTATAGCTAAATATTGTTAACAATGAGAATAACCAATCTTTTTTGAAGGTATTATTTTAACAACAATAATAACTGAGATGCATTGAAAATACAGTAATTCCGTAATTTGTTTTAGTGATTTATTTTATTTAATCAAATAGTAATTTTTTTCTTTCATAATATTAGTTTAAAAGTCAAGAATAAGCTAATAACCATAATTACATTCCTAAAAATTTGTTAACTTCGTATGTTTTAATGTCGTATGATCGTTTGTTCCTTGTTTTGCTTTGTAATTATGCATTAATATCTATTCTATTTTGTTAATTTAACTTGAATTTGAGTATTTTCAGACAATATAGACCAAATGAAAATGGTTTTATTATTATTTTTTAACACGCTTTTATTAGCTTCACCTGTATGTATGTTTGTAACAGCTCTGGGAGAAAACAAAAAATCTATATTGTAAAAAAAGTCTTTCCCTACGTGAACGCCGTGGCTGTGAGATACAGCTCCGCGCTACGAACCTAAAGGTCTAGCGTTCGAGCCCAGTCAGGGGAGATTTTCTAAAAATGGTTTTTGTTTAATTCTAAATTATTTTAATTAAAAATTTAAAAGTATGTAAATACTATGGTGTGTCACTCACACGATTTTCTCTTACCCTGCATTTTAATGCTAAGATAGATATTTTGTGCTTTTTAGTTCACATTTCTATAAAAGCGTGTTCTTTAATTTTTTAAAACTATAATATTTTATTCCCTTTTAGCATCAAGTTAAAATAAAAGCTTCATTTATGACACCCCCTTTTTTTTATTGTGTTGAGAGTTAAAAATATTTGAAGTAAGAAGTTCGTGTTCATTATCTGATTATAACATTTTACTATGAAATTTAAGTTTTACACTGCCTGTCGAGATGTGAGATTAAAATGTGTTGATTAAAATGTGAAAATTGCATAAAATTACATTTAAGCAAATTTCTTTAGAATCAATTTTTATAGACGATCGTGCTGAAAATGTCTTATACTTTTATGACGAGATTAAATATGGATTTAAAATATGGTCTGAAATAAGTGTTCTAGTGAATAAATCTGTCTTTTATTGATTTCAATTTAGGACCACAGGCCTCTTATGTTAATAAAATGTTTCGAAGTTTTACAAAAGGAAAAGCCAGCGAAAAAATAAATTCAAATTAATATTGTCTAAATTTCATATGGCTACAAAACTGGTATTCATCCACTAATTAAATTTTTCTACGATTGTGCCAAATAACATATTTTGTATATTTAATGGGTTTTTAGGTTATGGGGAGGGGCAGAGGTAAAACATTTCCATTTGTAATTGAAACGAGCACGATTACTATTAAGAATAAAACATTTTTAAAGGTTTTCTCATAGGTGTCGTTTGAAAGCCTTTTATACAATATTAATTGTACTTAATTTATCATACTCGTAAAAACGAAACATTTCTTAAAATTTTATATTTCCTGAGTGAAAGAAAAATCAGTCTCCCAAAGTTAAAAATAAGTTTGAAACTAATGTAAACAAATGTCTCGAGGGGAAAGCTTATGCATGGCTGAGCTAAACCCGTCATCGATTCTAGAAGTTGGTTTACGGTCAATGAGCTCGCTTCATTCATTGCGAGCGGCTGCATTGATCATGCCAACGAAATTGGACTGAGTTTACGATGATACTGACTAGTTTTTCTTTTCTGGTTAATAACAAGTCTGTTATGCAGTTATTGATCGATTACTGGCCTTGATTATAATTTTTGAAGAGTTACAATGATTGATCACCCGTTTTGTTATTTAAAATTCATTTCCCTTATTCATATTAGCTATTCTTTATCAGTTAAGTTCCCTGGGATTGTTGTGTATATACGGACATATATATATATATATATATATATATTATGTTGAAAACTATTTATTCTGTGCGATTTTTTTTTTCACCTCTCTCTCACTGTCTCTATCTGACAGACCTTTTAACATTCCCCCCCCCCCCTATCCATGCATTGCAAGGCTTGGTTTTTGTTTTATTATTTAAATTTTACTATTTTCACTTTGACTATTTACTAGTTTTGCTAACAGTGTCTTCTTTGTTTAAGCGAAATATTTTACTGGTTCTAGTATTCAATCGTGTAAACTATAAAATTATTTTTTATTTCCTCTAAAAATGTATCCAATCTAATTTTAACATGGAGTAAATATTGTGATAACCGCTTTACATAGTATTAAACATGTTTTAATAAAAAAAAAAATGCTTTTTGAGTTTTTTTTTTTTTTTAATTGAAATTTTCAAAATTAATAAAAAAAAAAATATTTTTATCTATTTTGCTTATTCTTTTATGGACACAGTTTTCACTTTTATGCTCAATAACTTTCAAAAATATACTTATGTCCAATTAAAAATTGACATCGCTTCTTTACAAAATAAAATGAAAGTTTTGTGGTATTGAAAAAGTATTTCGTAAGTGTTACATTGCTTATACCATGTTCTGAACAATAACTTCATTTGAAGGTCATCCTATCCATTTAGAATAAAACCTAACTTTAAAAAAAAAAAAAAAATACAAAATAACTAAAATCCCTTGTGAGAAACCAGTTTGGTTCGAGTCTTTTTATAAACATGTACTACAACATGATGCGTAACTCAATTATTTCCTTGATTTTTTTTCAACTAGTTTTCACTGAGTATTTGTATCATTTGACCTCCTAAGGTCGCATTTTTCAAATCGGACAAAGCATCTTTCTCGTCTGAAGAAATTTAAGCTACTGAAAGTTTTAAAATTGTGCCAGTAGGAGCACTGAATATTAGGGGTGGGAATCGATTAAGAGTTTTAACTGGGTTAATCGTAGTTCATTAATCGATTAATCTGATTTTTAATCGGTTTTCATTTTTTATATATAATTTTATTTCAATGATGAATAAAGCTCTCATATTGTGTACAGTCGGTAACAAAAGTATCCGAATACTAGCAAAAATTCCTATATAAAAGAAGCAGAGTTAATACTGTTTTGTTAAATAAAACCTTGCTGAATCATGTTCTTAGTCAGTCTAAGAACATGATTCGACAAGGATTTATCTAACAAGTTAGTTCTTCTTTATCCCTTCGGACTAGAATACAGAATGTTATTTTCTGTTTCTACTTTGATAGTTACTATCAACAATTCTGAACAGACAATAAACGCTTGAAGATATTGTGAAACTCTGTTGACATTTTCCCCATCAGAAGGATAGTAGAAATCTCAATCCCTTCTTTTCTTTTCTATCTTTAGCATTTCCATTTTTTGAAAGCTTCTTGTGTCTGAGAATACTGTTGCCCTAGCCAACACTTTCTGTAGAAGGCTACAGACAGGTAGTGTTGCTCCAGCATGCACATGAAGCGACATTTTGTTTAATAACTGTCCTCCCTCTTTTCTCTATCAACAAAAGTGCAACATCTTCTTTTGTGAGGTTTTATTGTTATTCATTTATTTTATTTTGATTTTTCATTATTTGATGGATGTTTCTTAGAATGTTTGTTAGGAAAATATGTGAAAAAATATTTTGTAGGCAGAACAGCATTTTTACTTTAATTCGTAGTTTGAAAATTTTAATCGGATTTTGAAAATTTTTAATCGAATTAATCGATCCGATTAACTCGATTAAAAAAATTGATCGGAACTAAGCATTGATCGATTAACCGGCACAGCCCTACTGAATATGTTCTCTTTTTATTACATGTATAAAAAAATAAATTAACATTAAACTTGTAATTTTAACACTTAGCTTTTTTTAATTTTTTAAAACTTACTTAAGGCTTATTTATGTCTAACAAGGAAACATTCAAAAGGTGTCATCAAAAATATTGAAAAAAATATATGTGATTCTACTCTTCATAAAACACCAGAAAGTGAAACAATTATCGGCTGAAATGAATTAAAGCGACCACAAAAAATTATCAAAATTAAGCATTTTTGGCGAATTAGCGCTGTTAGGCGATAAGTTCGCTAGTACAGAGATTGCCGTGTTCGAACAAAACCGCGTTTTGCTTCTCCGCCGAGTATTCAGAATCAATCGCCTGACAGTGTGAAATCGCCAAGTACACTTAATTTTGATAATTTTTTTGTGGTCGCTGTAATTCATTTCAGCCGATAATTTTTTCACTTTCTGGTGTTTTATGAAGAGTAGAATCACTTTTTTTTTTCAATATTTTTTGAAGACTACACCTTTTTGTATGATTCCTTGTAAGTAAAATATATTGAAATATTGGTATTGGAAGGTAATAAAAACTTAATGTTATAAGCAAACACCAAAAATTGCAAAATGTTGTTTCCAATGGAAATAAAGAACGTTCTTTCAGCAGGTGAAGAAAAATAATAGGCATGAGTGTAGCATGAAAGCGATAGGTCTACCTATAATATTAAAGACAGTAATATATATTTGTATTGTAAGTTTAGCCTGAAGATAGGACTTAGATTAAATGCTAAATATACCGAGGATTTTTAGTATTTGCTGTAATTTTTATGGTTAATCGCGAAAGTGCTTTAGAGAGTAGCAAAAAGGAAGTTTAAACTTATTCATTCTTCTTTTTTTTTTTTTTTTTATTTTTTTTCTTAAATAAAAACATTTTCTTCTACATAATATGTTCCGTATTCTTTAATAAAATCTTTTTGTAAAAAAATAGAACCGACTCCAAAAAGAAACTACTATTCAAACAACTAAAAATGAAAGAAAATTGGCAGAAAATGGAACTGTAAATTGCGCCTAAAAGTATAAAATAATTTCCTTCGCCAAACAACCTATAACACTACAATTAATCATAACTTTTGAAGTCGGCGCAAAATTAAATAAAATTTAATTAATTTTTAATGGTTTGTCTTTAGATCGGTAGAAACGAATGCTGTTTTCTCGAATGAGCCATTTTCATGTTTTCTTTATTATTTTATCACTGTATACAATTGGTCTACTAGTAACATCTACAAAGAACAGTGAACATTCTTCACAATGCGGTATTTATGTTTCTACGAAGTGAGAGTTTCCTTTGCAAATTCGGTATATCTTTGATAACTATGATCCTTGGTGGCTTTTGGATTTGGCGATCAAAACGTAAGGCAAAAATATACACGCAAGATGTATATTTTCATAATATATATTGTACGATGTGTTGTTTCATGTTCTTGATTACTCTCTTGATATGCCTTATCAAAATAATCATGATATCCCAAAGAAATTAAATATGTTTGCCAAATAATTTTACGATTTTTCTTTCACCAAGGATGTCAGATACCAGCATCTTCCCCAACTTTTGATGCTTACGAAATCTTATTTGTTTTCTTGAATCAAAGTAGTTTTCGGCTGCGTTTTACAGGTAACAATGTGAGATACAGTGTATTTTGAATAGGATTTGATTTTTGTATTGAATAAAGGTATAAATTTTTATTTAATTTTGCGCCGACTTCAAAAGTTATGATTAATTGTAGTGTTATAGGTTGTTTGGCGAAGGAAATTATTTTATACTTTTAGGCGCAATTTACAGTTCCATTTTCTGCCAATTTTCTTTCATTTTTAGTTGTTTGAATAGTAGTTTCTTTTTGGAGTCGGTTCTATTTTTTTACAAAAAGATTTTATTTTTCTCTTTTCAGTGAAAACTTATTTATATAGCAGTGCATCAGAAGATGTTCGACGGAAGTTTCACAAATCACAACTTCCAAGAAAAGTGACATTACTCAAAAAATGGTTTATGTCACTGAAAAATACAGGAAATACACCCAATGTTATTCTAGTCAAGTTATTTTTAAATTGATTTTTCTCAAATGCTACATTTTTAAGTTGTGTCACTTATTCTTGCCTTTATCGGATATGACCAAAAAACTATCTATTGAAAGAACATACGTTAAATTAAAAAGTCTTTAGAAATGTAAAGAACGGTTACGCTGTATTCGTAACCGAAAATTCTGTTAGGCATATATATTGAACTTTACAGTGAATACGTGCCACCAGCTGCGCTGGAAATTGCGCAGCGTAAAGTTCAAATAAAGAGCTAAAGATGCACTGCAGCTGACGGACAGAAGTTTCAACATCGATACTTACATGTACTGCTTTTACCAGTGTAGCTGCATGCGTTCAGCAGTTAGAGTGAGCAGACTTTTGTGAGTATCCTGTAATTTGTTTATATCTTAATGAAATCATAATGAAACCTATTTCAGGCCAAGATCATTACGACAAAAAAAAAAAAAAAAATACAATTAAATCATCTTTTACGAAGTTATAAGCTAACAAATTTCAACAACAACAACGAGAAACATGGTTTGTATTGAGAACCTCTTCCTTTATGAAGTCGGTTTAAAACGTATATGCGTTAATCGATGTGACCGCTTACAATAACCATACTTTGAAATTTACATAGCATAAATGTCACCTCTACGCTACAACATATGCAATGTCGTTCAAGTGTGAACAAAATAGGAAATTGTGAACAAACGAATGCACGTTTTAAGCGTTCTGTTTTTAGCATTAATGTCTAAACTATCTTTGCGTACTACATCGATGATGCTCTGCAATTTTATAATTAAATTTTTTCTCCTGTCTTGAAACGTTTCCGTGATAGAATCGCTAACTCCACTCTTTCCCACCAGGTGGCGCTTTAGGCGGTTGAATCTCGTAGCACATGTCCACTTTACTGTACCTACATACCACTTTTATGACAATAGCTGCACCTGTTCAGCAGTTAAAAGTGTCGGGACTGACTTTTTTGGGCACCCTGTATTTTCGTTTGGTCGCAAAGATCTTAAAAATCAGACTATTTCAGACCAAGACCTTTACAATAAAACAAAAAGTGTCAAAATCGGATCATCCGTTCAGAAGTTATGAGCTAAGAAACAAAAACAAAAACAAAAAAAACATACGCTTTGAATTGAGAACCTCCTCTTTTTTGAAGTCGGTTAATTAGAGCATCTCTTACGAAGCTATAAGCTTACAAACACCAACAACAACACATAGCTCGAATTAAGAACACCCTCCTTTCTGAAGTTGGTTCAAAACGACTTTGCACTAATCGATGTGACCGCTTACAGTAACAGTACTTTGAACCACAGAGTATACGTGTCATCCGCTACGCTGCAAAGTGTGCAACGTAGTTCAAGTGTGCACAGTGTAGGAAATTGCGAACAAACAACTGCACGTTTTAAGCGTTCAATAATGTCTAAAATCTATCTTTTTGTAGTAAATCGATGATGCTCTACAACTTCGTAATTAACTTTTCTCCCATCTTCAACCGTTTTTGAGATAGGAGCGCAAATTCCGCTGTTTTTCACATGATGGCGCTTTATTTTCTTTAGATTGTAAAGATGTTATAATGGGACCTACTTCAGACGAAGATCTCTACAACAAAACAAAAAGTATCAAGTAACCCTATTTTGAACTATATAGCGTATGTCTCACCAGCTACGCTAACCGTGAGCAATGTAGCTCAAGTGTGTATAGTGTAAGAAATTGCGAACAAAAAAATGCACGTTTTTAGCCTTGTATTTTTAGCATCAATGTCAAAACTATCTTTTCGTACTAAATCGATGATGCTCTGCAATTTTATAATTCACTTTTCCCCCCTGTCATGAACCGTTTCCGAGGTAGGAACGTCAGCATGAATGTCTAAACTATCTTTTTGTACTAAATCTGTGATACTCTTCAGCTTTGTAATTCACTTTTTCTTTAGAACCGTTTTCGAGATAGGAATACTAACTTCGCTGTTTTCCACCAGGTGGCGCTGCAAGCGGTTTAACCTTGTACTGCATGGCCACTTTGCCATACTTACATACCATTTTTATCACTACAGCTGCAGCCGTTTAGCAGTTAAAAGAGTTGGGACTGATTTTTTTGGGCACCCTGTATTTTCTTTAGATCGTAAAGATATTACAATGGGACCTATTGCAGAGCAAGACCTTTTCAACAAAACAAAAAGTACCAAAATCGGAGCATCCGTTCAGAAGTTATGAGCTAACAAACATAAAAAGAACATACGGTTTGAATTGAGAACCTCCTCTTTTTTGAAGTCGGTTAATTAGAGCATCTCTTACGAAGCTATAAGCTTACAAACACCAACAACAACACATAGCTCGAATTAAGAAAACCCTCCTTTCTGAAGTTGGTTCAAAACGACTTTGCACTAATCGATGTGACCGCTTACAGTAACAGTACTTTGAACCACAGAGTATACGTGTCATCCGCTACGCTGCAAAGTGTGCAACGTAGTTCAAGTGTGCACAGTGTAGGAAATTGCGAACAAACAACTGCACGTTTTAAGCGTTCAATAATGTCTAAAATCTATCTTTTTGTAGTAAATCGATGATGCTCTACAACTTCGTAATTAACTTTTCTCCCATCTTCAACCGTTTTTGAGATAGGAGCGCAAATTCCGCTGTTTTTCACATGATGGCGCTTTACTTTCTTTAGATTGTAAAGATGTTATAATGGGACCTACTTTAGACGAAGATCTCTACAACAAAACAAAAAGTATCAAGTAACCCTATTTTGAACTATATAGCGTATGTCTCACCAGCTACGCTACAACGTGAGCAATGTAGCTCAAGTGTGTATAGTGTAAGAAATTGCGAACAAAAAAATGCACGTTTTTAGCCTTGTATTTTTAGCATCAATGTCAAAACTATCTTTTCGTACTAAATCGATGATGCTCTGCAATTTTATAATTCACTTTTCCCCCCTGTCATGAACCGTTTCCGAGGTAGGAACGTCAGCATGAATGTCTAAACTATCTTTTTGTACTAAATCTGTGATACTCTTCAGCTTTGTAATTCACTTTTTCTTTAGAACCGTTTTCGAGATAGGAATACTAACTTCGCTGTTTTCCACCAGGTGGCGCTGCAAGCGGTTTAACCTTGTACTGCATGGCCACTTTGCCATACTTACATACCATTTTTATCACTATAGCTGCAGCCGTTTAGCAGTTAAAAGAGTTGGGACTGATTTTTTTGGGCACCCTGTATTTTCTTTAGATCGTAAAGATATTACAATGGGACCTATTGCAGAGCAAGACCTTTTCAACAAAACAAAAAGTACCAAAATCGGAGCATCCGTTCAGAAGTTATGAGCTAACAAACATAAAAAAAACATACGGTTTGAATTGAGAACCTTCCTTCTTTTTTGAAGTCGGTTAAAAAATATACATAACTTACAAGGGAAGTATGAAACAGTAAAATCGCTATTGAAACCAAACCACGCTTAAATTAAAGAGCATGGTCGAAAACATTGGGTACCGTACAAATTTGCTGCAACAACTCCCATGGGGGTGAGATATGCCCTCTCTTAGTTTTAGTCATTTCTATAAAAGCCAACAAAACACGCATCGTAGTGTGAACAGATGGTGCAGTGCTAGCGTGCTTGATTTTGGATACGTAGGTCGTGGGATCGAGTCCCCGCAAGGGCGTTTTGTATTTTATTTTTTTTTTATTTCAACTGAAATATTTATTTTGGACATTTTTAATTAAGTTAAATCATTATTGTAAGAGAAAATATATTAATTATATTAAAACAAGTTTTTTTTTTTTTGTTGTTGTTCTTTCGGCGCGGACAATTTTTAATATTTATTTTTTTTATTTTTAACCAGTTTATTTAATTATTAAATCTAAAGAAATTTATAATTTAACGGGAAATACTTATATATTATATTTAGGTAAGATTTTGTTAATGATTGTTTTATATAAATTATTAATTACTATTTTGTAACGACGACATTAATAGCAAGAGTTAATCGTCTGCTCTCAATTGTATTATTTATTAATGCTATTTTTTGCATGAAAAATCCTGAATGATGAACAGCTGTTGCTTAACTATTCGACGTCGCATTTAACTTCAAATATTTCATTAAACAACTGTCTAATTTCGGGTTGTCGGAAGAACTGACAATAACATTGAAGACAATGACAAATTTTCACAATGATTTTACTAATTTATAATTAATTTACATCTAAAAAAATTCAAAATCTGGGTAAATATGAATTTTACAAATCAAGTAATCTCGACGAAAAGCCAAATATTTGACAAAATGTTCGTGATGAACAATAATTAACGGTGAATAAAATTGAAATTCGAATAATTGTGATCAATCTTTTTATATTTCTTGTTCTAATTGTGAAAAATACTTATGCTTCCATGATTTGTCTACTTTTAATCATAATTGTTATAAATTAGAAACTATATCCGTAGCTTTAAATATGGTTTTCTTTTTTATAAATAAAAAAAATGCATTTCTTAAACTCATTCTCAATACTTTATTAATTGGAATACTCAAAAAAAAAAAAAAAAAAAAAAAAAAAAAAACCTTCTTAATGTAATAAATATTTTCTCATAAATTAACAATTTAATTTAATTAAAAACGTAAAGAAAAAAATTTAAAATAATTAAAAAAATAAAATACAAAACGCCCTTGCGTGGACTCGATCCCACGACCTACCTATCCGAAATCTAGCACTGCACCATCTGTTCTCACTAAGTTGCGTGTTTTGTTGGCTTTTATAGAAATAACTAAAACT
This sequence comes from Salticus scenicus, assembly GCA_963930645.1. Classification (NCBI taxonomy): domain Eukaryota; kingdom Metazoa; phylum Arthropoda; class Arachnida; order Araneae; family Salticidae; genus Salticus; species Salticus scenicus. The sequence goes on from OZ005651.1 coordinate 299,103,508, forward strand.
AATAGAGGGCATATCTCACCCCCATGGGAGTTGTTGCAGCAGATTTGTACGGTACCCAATGTTTTCGACTATGCTCTTTAATTTAAGCTTGGTTTGGTTTCAATAGCATACTTCCCTTGTTAGTCTAATTATAGATAAGTCAACGAGAAAATAACCTTATCTCTTTTTTTTTTTTTTTTTTTTTTACAATTTTCATCTTAAAAATCCTACAAAAGTAAAGCAGAGAACTTCTTAAAATTTTCGCAACTAAATAGTTTTTAACTAAATATTTATCACAGATTGGTTTTAAAAAGTTTATTTTTCTTCATTAAGGGGATATTTTAAACTTTTATTTATTTTCTTTTTAAATTTCGAAAGAAACGGGAAATCTTATTTAGAAGTGATTGTGCCTATATATTTAAAATCTTTATGGCTCAGAGTAGACGATAATAATAAAATAAATCTGTGCAAAGTTTTCAGTTAGTCATTCCACTTGTTCTCGAGACATGTTGAAGTACCATTAAATAAAATACAGTTTTGGGAAAAGCTCTTTAAAAGTTTGAGAACTGATATCTCCAATAGTAACCAGCTGTTTATAAGTAGCTGTGCCTTCTTCAATTTCACGAATTGTGTCATAAAATTTTGAGATTATGTTTTAAAGTAATAGACAATCAAATAAAAATAAGTTTGAAAAATAGATTTTCTTGATCTAGGTCAGTGTTCAGTCCAGGTTTTTTAAAATGGTACATCATTTGTGAATTTATAAAATAATTTGTGAAAACTGAGTCAAGTTAGTTTGTGAAAATTGAACATACTCCTGAACATTTAACTAAAATGTGGCGAGTAATTTAATTTTGAAATGCACAATCAGTTGTAAAAATAAGTTTATATCTGCGGCGAGTGAATTTCAATGTGTAAAGCGAGTAAAACTAGATATTTACTTTGATATTTACCATTGCCAAGGTGAGGGTAAGTGATCGATACAGCAAAGCTTATGGAAATTTGCAGTGTGCAGCTTTATTGCTGAGAATTGACTTTGTGAATTTGCCTCTTTGCTAATAGTTTGTGAAAGGGATACTAAATGTGTTCTGCTTGTAGGTAGATAAATTAGTTTTATGAAATATAATCATATTATGGAAAATAATATCCAGTCGAAATAGAAATTCGCTGGTTCGATTCCGTGCAGAAACGCAGACTAATTGTAATGTAAGACTTTTCCTGCACGATAATTGGTCACTTTTCTCATTTAGGAAGTTTTTAACACTGCATCGAATAACAATGAACATCTTTATCATCTGTTTATGTATAAGAAATGCATTTATCCAAAAATTTGTATTTTATATAATATAAATCCTTCTGCATGATTTCTCTTTATTTTATAGGTTATAATTATTTTATAAAATAAATTATAACATAACAAAATTTAATTTTAACATTCTATTTTGTTTGAGTAAAAGTTTTTAAATATAACTCGCATTTTTTAATATTTCACTCTAATTATATTTACTTAAATTCAATTTTCGTCATTGCATTGCAATTAAAAGATATTTCGCTAATTCGTAGAATTTTTGCATGTTTTATTTAGTTTCGGTTTAAGGAATGCTTCAGTTGATTTCAATCTGTTTATTTAAATAATGAATGTTGAATTTAGTTTGTCTAAATATCTGAATTTATTTTTTACAGAAATACGATGAAATGTAAAAACTCACTTGCACAAAACTTTGATTTTTCTTTAAAAAAAAAACTGTATAAATATTCAGATATAAATTTACCGGAATTCACGGAACTGCCTTTTAAGTGAGTATAATTAAATAGAAACGGAGATGTAAATAGAAACTATTCACCATTAATATGCAAATTCACATTGCGTACACCATAATATATTTTAATTTATACAGTAATAAGCGGGTAATCCCTGAACTTTGTTGAGATCAAATGCGCATTTATTATCCTTGAAAATAACCTTTCGATTTTCCTTTAAAAACTCGACATTTTGAATGTGGTAAGCGTGTACTTCATTCTTGTCATTATTTTTCCGTAAGTTTCCTCTTTTAGCTATTTTTTAAACTTGCATCTCTCTCATTACTTCTCTAAAAAATGTTCTTAAAAAAATATATATAATAAAAAAGAGGGAAGCAAGATTTTAGTGAACAAGTCAGAGTAAAAAAAAAAAAAAAAAAAAAAAAAAATCTGAAACATTGCGCCGAGCACGCAAAGTTTTCCCTGATATTCTGGCTTCGATAACAATCTATTTCTCTTTCGAATAGTGATTATTTCAGGGGAAAACTTCCTGCTTCTTTAAATATGTCTGTGTGTTCAAATTTGTGTTCTGTTTATAGTCAAAGTTTAGTTAAGTCGTAGAACTAAATTATTATGTAGAATTACGAAATCTATCGCCAATTAATAAGAACGAGGAAAAGTTTGTCAGGGTTCATACTACTCAGGGAAAACCTGGAATACTCAGGGAATTTGGATTTTGTTAAAGTCAGGGAAAATAAAAATTTTCATTAAAAGTCAGGGAAAATAAATTATATAAAACCTGGAAAAACAAATATTTCTTTTCTGTCAAATTATATTTTTCTTGTTTAGCTTCATATCAAAATTCAAATGTTTTAAGCATCGTGAAAATACTCATGTAAACAATGATTTCTACCTAAATTTTTATGATGATTGGCAGTAATATAATATCATACAGTGGAAGTAGATGTATTTTCTCCTCTCTAGAGGAGCGTTTCTTGTAATATGTCGCTAATATTTTCTTGAAAATTGTCTGGAAAACTCAGGGAATTTTTTCCCATGTTTGAGTATGAACTCTGTTTGTTCTAACCTCTGCGAATTGATAATGCATAACATAAGTTAAATTTTCTGAGCAACTTTCTCATTTTTTTTTTTTATGTTAACGAGTGACGATATAAATTAATTTATGTATAGTACTTTTTGCGTATATAGTGTGGTTACAGTTAAACTTCCGCTGTAAACAGCATCTTGTTACTAAAATAGCCGAGCAGGCTGCCACTAAATTTCTTATGTTGGCAATTCATGATACGCACTCAAGCAAGTAAGGGGTTACATGGGTTTTAAAGGGTAAAAGAAAGCACATTATTTTCATTTTTTCCCCTTTAATATAATAAACATTTTTATTCAAAATTTTAAGCATGTAAAAGAGTAACATTTAAACAATGTTTTATTAAAAAAACATTTTTCATTAAATATTTGAAAAGTTCAGCTGGTGGATCCTGGTTTCCGGAGTCATAGGCTCGACTTGAACGAAGCTATTATCGACGAAGCTTATTCGCTTGAAAGAAAGATTCTTCCTTTTTTTAATTATAACTGATTTTGCAAGGCTATACGTGGGTTGAAATGTATCGGCGATTGTACTGTTTTTGCAAACAACTCTACCTTTTTATTTATTTATTATTATTTTGGTGTGTGTTCAAACACTAGTCAATTCTAGCTTGAAAAAGTGTGAAAAATATCAATAAGATCGATGTATTAGTATTTGAGAAATTGTGTCCACTATATTTTCTGAAGGGTATCAGGAAAACAAGACCCGCCGGCTGAATTTTCAGCGTTTTGTAATGAAAATTTTATGAAATATTGTTTAAATGCTGCTCTTTTATATGCTGAAAATTTTGAATTAAAATTTCTATTTATAATAAAGACTTTTTTAAAGCCTTAGAAACCCTTGCTCTTACCCCTTAACCCTTTCAGGGGCAAGCAAATTTTCTTCGTTTAAAATCAACAGCCACCAGAAATCACCAGCAATTTTAAAAGACAAGAAATAAATGAAGTTATCGTCTAAATTATAAAAGAAAGATTTAAAAAAAAAAAAAAAATCCGGGACAGTTTTTGCAATTTTGAATTAAAATTTGTGGTTGCACTGTGCAACCACCGCCGCGGAAAGGGTTAAATGTTATCCACCTAAGTGCGCTTTGTGTGAAGAAAAAGGAAATTTAATAAGGGAAATGGCTCATTCTGAGTGCTTGATCATTTATTGATTAGCTATGTCACTTTTTCCCCGTATATTCGTTATTTTTCGATGCAAAGCGATCCTTAGACATTTTTATAATAAAATTTAATTGTTTAGCCGCATCTCATGAATCATCATCCAGTTCATATACTTGCCCGTTTTAGTTGACGCAGTGATGCCAGATGGTCGAAAATTATTTCCCCAAACAGGTCTTCAAATTTCCCCAAATCAGGGTTTTTTTTTTTTTTTTTTTTTTTTTTTTTCGAAAAAATCCCCAACTTGATTTCTACTAAAAAGGGAAAATAAAAATTTTTCAAAAAAAAAAAAAAAAAGATTTTTCTATGATTTAAGCTCATATTTCCCCCCTAATAAAGGCGATTTTTGAAAAAAAATCCCCAAATAACAAAATTGAGTCTCTAGTCGTAAGGATAAATCATTACGTTGCCAACATTGACAGAAAGTGTAAGAACTCCCCAGATTTGTCCCCAAAAATTTTAGAATTCCCCCCAAAAGTCCCCACAAACATTTGGTCCCCAAAACTGTCCCTAGAAGCCTCACAAATCCCCAACTTGGCATCACTGAGTTGACTCTGCCTAGCGGAGGGTTTAAGTCTTTTTTTTTTTTTTTTTTTTTTTTTTTAAGTTGGACACTTTTGATAGTTGGCATCTTCAATTTTCCCGAAACTTTCATGATATGTTAGTAGTACTGTGATAAAAAAAAAAAAGTGAAATTTAATTTTTTCTGAATTTCATTTGTTTGACCTAGAGAGGGGGTCAAAGTTTGAGGACGTAAATAAATGGTGCCATTTTAAAATACGATTTTACTCCTAAAGCCATGAGTGACCCATGTCAATTTTTTTAAATATGGATACTACTTGATATTAAGTACATTTTAGCATAAACAGTTTGGTGGGTCACTCATGGCTTTAAAGGCCAAGGTCATTCGAAAATGCAGTTTTCGTTGACTTTTTTCCATGTTTTCAGTCTGAATATCTGTTAAGGCCATGAGTGCCCCATAGAAATAATTATGGGGTTAATTACACACCTTAGTATAGAACTTAAACATATTTAAAATAGCATGGGTTACTCTTGGCTTTAGTAGTTAAACGGTCTCAAAGTTGAAAATTTTCAATAAAAGGTAAAATTTGATGGTAAATTACTCTATAAGCCATGAGTCAATAACTATGAGACACAGTTTTAATTATACCCTAGATGGTCTAGTTTTAGACCCAGGTTACAAACCTATGGGGGCTTGTAAGATTTATTTAGATACAGTCTATTTTATATCGCCAATGTGTATCCATTCTATGTAGTACAAAACGCTTGAGACCCAATTTTGTAATACATTAATGCTTGTTTAAAACTTCCCATTTTACATTACAGAGGCCAGCATCAAAATAAATATGAAATAAATATAAAATAAAAAAATCTGGAGTGACACCACTCGACTTTCCGAACATTGAGTAATTAACAGTTTTGTAGATAAAGTAAAGAAAGAGGAGTTGTTAAACAAACAAAATAGAGAAAACCATAATAGAGTGTTTGAGTATTTTTCTCCATATATTACACGATGTTTCATTTAACGCTACTGAACTTTGAGCCCATCGATCATAATGATAAAGAATTTTTCGTTGTGTCCCTGTAAAAATCTATAAATGCTAGATTCACCAAAATGCTTATAGTTAGTGCAATAGTGATTTATAATATTCATATAAATTTTCAGCTCAATTGAATAAGGCGTTTAGATGCTATCGCACTTTTAAAAATTTGGTCCCATAAGCCATAATGATAAAGAATTTTTCCTTGTGCCTCTGAAAAAAAACTGTAAGTGCTAGATTCCCCAAAATCTATACAGTTGGTGCAACTGTGACCTATAATATGTGTATATTTTTTCTTGCTGATTAATAAGGCGTTTAGACGCTATCACACTTTTAAAAATTTGGCCCCATAGGCCACATTGATAAAGAATTTTTCTTTGTGTCCCTGTAAGAAAAACTATAAGTGCTAGATTCTCCAAAATCTATACAGATTGAGTATCTGTGACCTATAATATGTGCATAATTGTTTTGCTCAATTGAATAAGGCGTTTAGATGCTATCGCACTTTTAAGATTTTCGTCCCATAGGCCATAATGATAAAGAATTTTTCTTTGTGTCCCTGTAAAAAAACTATAAGTGTTAGATTCACCAAAATCAATAGGGTTCGTACTATGGTGACTTACAATATACGTACCAACTTTAAACTTATTCGAACAAAGCGTTTAGACGCTAGCATTTATAGGTTTTACAGGGACACAACGAAAAATTCTTTATCATTATGATCGATGGGCTCAAAGTTCAGTAGTGTTAAATAAAACATCGTGTAACATATGGAGAAAAATACTCAAACACTCTATAATGGTTTTCTCTATTTGGTTTGTTTAACAACTCCTCTTTCTTTACTTTATCTACAAAACTGTTAATTATTCAGAAAGTCGAGTGGTGTCAGTCCAGATTTTTTAATTTTATATTTATTTTATATTTATTTTGATGCTGGTCTCTGTAATGTAAAATGGGAAGTTTTAAACAAGCATTAATGTATTACAAAATTTTGTCTCAAGCGTTTTGTACTACATAGAAGAGGTACACATTGGCGATATAGACTGTATCTAAATAAATCTTACAAGCCCCCATAGGTTTGTAACCTGGGTCTAAAACTAGACCATCTAGGGTATAATTAAAACTGTGTCTCATAGTTATTGACTCATGGCTTATAGAGTAATTTACCATCAAATTTTACCTTTTATTGAAAATTTTCAACTTTGAGACCGTTTAACTACTAAAGCCAAGAGTAACCCATGCTATTTTAAATATTTTTAAGTTCTATACTAAGGTGTGTAATTAACCCCATAATTATTTCTATGGGGTACTCATGGCCTTAGCAGATATTCAGACTGAAAACATGGAAAAAATCAACGAAAACTGCATTTTCGAATGACCTTGGCCTTTTAAAGCCATGAGTGACCCACGAAACTGTTTATGCTAAAATATACTTAGTATCAAGTAGTATCCGTATTTAAAAAAATTGACATGGGTCACTCATGGCTTTAGGAGTAAAATGATATTAAAATGGCACCATTTATTTACGGCCTCAAACTTTGACCCCCTCTCTAGGTCAAACAAATGAAATTCAGAAAAAATTAAATTTCACTTTTTCTTATCACAGTACTACTAACATATCCTGAAAGTTTCGGGAAAATTGGATGTCAACTATCACACCTCCATAGACTTTGTCCAGCTTTAAAAAAAATGGCTCTTAATTATAACCACACTGCAGTTATTGTTTTTAGAGAGTCATCAACCGTCTAGTTTCTGAGAGAACATTACATTTTATTTTGAATTCTTAAATAACAGTAAAATCTATTAAGCAATTTGTTTGCCACTACCTTAATTTTAATGATTCAGAATAACAGTATGGCTTGATTTTGATGTTAATGTTATGAATAACTGAATATAGATTAAAAAATAAATAAATGATTAAAATATTAAATATATAAATTCAAGAAAGTAATATACTGTGGATGTAGGTTTTCAGTTTAAATTTACATAATTCCGGATCATTATAATCTTTGTAATGATTTAAATTTAAGAACCTCATTTTCGATTCCAGACAGCCAAACTGTCCACTTGCTTCTATTCGTTTGACAATCAATGTTATTTATGTAGTTAATAGTTTTTTCTACTCCTTCCCATAGCTGCCAAGTGTTTCGATTTTTTACACTGGTACATTTATTTACAGAAATTTTCGCCTTATTTAATTGTGGAGAACTCCTTACATAGGTTTGAGAGGATATATATATATATATAATAAAATTATACTTTAAAAAAATTAAAGAACACGCTTTTATTGAAATGTGAACTAAAAAGCACAAAATATCTATCTTTATAGTATTAAAATGCAGGGTAAGAAAAAATTGTGTGAGTGACACACCATATTACAGGGTGATTATAAAATAACTTAGAATTAAACAAAAACCATTTTTAAAAAATCTCCCCTGACTGAGCTCGAACGGTTAGACCATTGGGTTCGTAGCCCGGAGCTTTACCTCGCAGCCACAGCGTTCACGTAGGGAAAGTATTTTTTTACAATGTAGATTTTTTGTTTGCTCCCAGAGCGGTTACAAACATACATACAAACGTACATACAGGTGAAGCTAATAAAAGCGTGTTAAAAAATAGATTCCACTCTCCAAAAATTTGTAACTCTGTGCAGATATGACTATTCTTTCCCCCCCTTTTTTTTTTTTTTTTTAAATAATGCTTTGACAACTACATTACACCGTGTTTTAAATCGCGCTATTATGCATAAAAAAAAAAAAAAAATTACACGTAAAAAATGTACATGAATTTCTGAGTATCTTGAAGATTTTGAAATCATTTTTCGACAACTGTTCGTTATCGGCAATCGGCATAGATTCGAAAATTATCATACTCAGTAAAAGAAATTATGTGATAATAAGGTAGAAACATGATATGAAATTTTCTGTATTTTTTTTTTCCTCATCAGCCAGTTTCCTTTTTTGCGGAAAATCCTGATCGGTTTTGTATTGCTGATAAGATACTAAAAAATATGAGAGATGAGAAATCGAAAATCTTTATTAATCATGGTTTTCCAGAAGTTTGTAAGAATCTACCAATTTTTCATCCAAATACTTAAAAAAAAAAAAAAGATCCTTTTTAAAGAAGCATAAGTTCCTGCATTTTACTGAATTTTTAGGGAAAAAAGTGTATAAATTTGACATTTCAAATAGTTTCATAAGAATTTTGTATAGGAGAAAATGTTTTTGAACGTTAATGAACATTCTTATATATAATTTTTTTTTTCTTTTTTTTTTTTTTTTTTTTTTAAATTGTGAAAACAAATTACCGTTTTTTTTAATTAATCGAAAAATACTATATATATATATATATATATATATATGTTGAAAATATTTATTTCTGTAAGAGCCCCATTTAATGTCGTTTGATTATACGTAAAAGAAAAGTTTATAATACTAAAGGCTTTACAGCAGTCAGGTTCCCTCTATCTTTTTTCCCTATGTTATCCAATGGGATTTATTGCTTCGTTTCATAAGGATGTATCATTCTAAAATGAAGATTTTCGATTTTTTTTTTTTTTTAATTACTTTTGGAATATATGGACTTTTAGCTTAGTGAGCAATTAAAAAAAATAATAATAATAAATAAATTAAATAAATCAATAAATAAATGAAAAATTAATTTGAATATTTCATTTCATGAAGTAAATTTAGGACTCTAAGTTTCGATCCATAATCGAAATATTAAAATTTATTTTTCCAAAAAATTGCTCACTAAGCTGAAAGACGACACATATTCAAAGAGTAATAATCAAAAAACAGAATTCGAAAAACTTCATTTTTGAATGAGATATTCCTATAAAACGAAGAAATGAAAGTACCATTGGATAACATGGAAAGAAAGAAAAAGGGAATCTGACCTTTCAAACAAATAACATTCACTCAGTAATACATTCTGAAATTAAAAATATCTGAAGTTAAATGCCAAATAGATGTTTACCGTTTTTAGCATTGTATAAACACTATTATCTATGAATAAATCTTTCTAAGTAAATACTATAAGCTGCAAAAAATATTTGTTTTGAGTCTAAATAAGCACGATCCTTCATTAGATTTGTGGTTGGGAGGGGGGGGGGGGGAGAAACGCGAGTGCAGTATGAAAGCAATCATGATGCATTTGTCTTTTTCACGTGATGAAGGGTCGTGTTTAATTATTTTGGCCCAAAACAAACATTGTGTGTTTTTTCAGTTTGTGGTATTTGTTTAGAAAGTTTTTATTGTTCCTTATCCAACACCAGATTTGCGGTCCGTATTGTCGTATTACTTCGAAGAAAGATACTTTTGTTTTAAAATTTTGTTTTTAATTAAATGTTTACTTAAACGTATTCCTTTCTATATAAAATATTTAAGCAATCCTTTTAAGCTGCGAAAGAGCTTTTTTTTTTCATGAAGCGTCAGCCCATATTTCCCTTCCAATTTTTTATTTAGTTATTTTATTATTTTATTTTCAAATAAGATAGCCAATGTTTCAATATATACCTAAATGAAACGGCGTCGTCGTTACCTTTGCTTCAAAAACTACTCTGAACGTTTTCTTCCATAAGAAAAAGTGGTTGCTTAATAAACAATACTTATTCAAAGTGTCATCGTTACACGTTTCCTACTTAGCCTGCAGGAATAAAAGTTTAGCTGCTGTTCATTATGAAAAAAGCTTTCGTGATATCCGACAAGTCTCTTCAAACACTTATTAGCTTTAAAATTGAATATGTCAGTGTTGCTAATTCGTATAAATGTTTAAAATAACATTACTTTTCTTTGAGATAGTTAAGATTTTTATTTTATGGAAGAAGTTTTTGGGAAAAAAAAAAGATGCATTTTAAATGTGTTTGTGCATACATGTACGGTGAATAAACATACATGTGTAATCAGGAATATGTGAGAGATTTTAAAAATCAATGGCAGTCATAAAGAGAAAAAATTAACTTAAAAAATTCCTATGCGTCCTATATGTTTTTTATGTACCACCTTTGCTTAAAAATACAAGAGATTGTGTCAGTGTTTAATTTACGCAGTTTTTTCCCCCTTAAATACTCTTCATGTTTAACGTAAATTTTCTCCATAATATATTTAATGAACTTTATTGCTGATAATGTAATATCCCCCCCCCCAGCATTTTCTTAATGAGCTACGTTTTGGGGCTTGACTCTTGTATATTGTGTTCTTTTTAAGATTTTTTTTTTTATTTTTTTATGTAAATATATGTTTATAAGCGTTTAAATATACTTATTTATATGCATATTATTTTTTTATTAAATTAATATGTTGCTAATGTGAAATTTTGACTCGTTCAGGATATGCTACTCCATGATTTTTTTTCGCCAAGTGGCGCGGCACGACTAAGCATTGGCCGGGGGGGGGGGTGTCTCAGAATTGATGGTCATTCGTGAAGGAATACCTAATAGGCGGCCGTCGCTACCCCAAACAGAGACAACACAGTTCGAAACATCCGTGCCCTTCCGGTATTCGAACCCGGGCCCTACCTCGTGGGAGACTGGGAGGCTAACCACCACACCGAATGGGCCACATGCTGCTCCATGTGACATAGTACCCCCATACGTCAGCGAAAAGAACTATAATTAAAATTTATTCTCATATACAAAATAATTGCCATTTTAGTAATCGTTTTATGATAAAATTTTCTTTTGCGGATTGCTGGTTGCAGATTATTAAAAATATGATTCTGATGAAACACGTTAATATTCGTTTACTGCTATGCATTTAAAATCGTTACATTTAAAAAATATTGCAAACAGTTTTAACTTTGTGCTTAAATACATAATGAAATAAACAATAAGACTGCAATATTTTACATGAATTTTCTTTTTAGGTTGATTTCTTTAGAAATCGACCTATTGCAATCACTTCGTTTATCTCTCTCTCTCTCTCTCTCTCTCTCTCTCTCTCTCTCTATATATATATATATATATATATATATATATATATATATATATATATATATAATGAAAATTTTGTCATCACGATAACTTCCGAAATAATACTCGAAATCGAACCAAATTTGGACAGTGAACTAATCTTATAAATATCTTGGATGAGTTCATTAACCAAGTTGCTCCGACTTTTTGTTCTCAAGTGAAAGCCTCTTGAAAATTTCAAACCGACATTGTAAAAAGCATATTTAAAGCAAGATTTGCTTGAATTTTGATGTAAATACAGGCCACATAAGGGTCTCAATGAAGTTTATTAATGAAGTTTATCCGCCATTTTTAATAAAGTGGCAGATATTTTAAGTTAAGCGGGACCACTTTAAATCAGACTACCACTTGAAAATTTAAAATCCCTATAACTTCCGAAATAATACTCCAAATCGAACCAAATTTAGACAGTGTCTTAACTTATCTTATAAATATCTTAGATGAGTTTATTAACCAAGTTGCTCCGCCATTTTGTTTTCAAGTGGAGACCACTTGAAAATTTCAAATTCAAATTGTAAAAAGCGTATTCCGAATTTGTTTGAAATTTGGCGTAAATATACACCACATAAGGGTCTCAATGATGTTTATTAATGAAATTTATCCGTCATTTTTAATAAAGTGGTAGATATCTTATGTTAAGCGGGACCACTTGAAATCAGGCTACCACTTAAAAATTTCAAATTGTAAAAAGCGTATTCCGATTTTTTTTTTTTTTTTTGATGTATACATAGATTACACAAGTGTCTCAAATAACTTTATTAATGAACTTTATCCGCCATTTTTAAAGTTGCGGATATCTTAAGTTAAGCGGGACCACTTGAAATCAGGCCACCACTTGAAAATTTAAAACCATGATAACTTCTTTGTAATACTCCAAATGGAACAGTGTCTTAACTTATCTTATAAATATCTTAGATGAGTTTGTTAACCAAGTTGCTCCGCCATTTTGTTTTCAAGTGGAGACTACTTGAAAATTTCAAATTTAAGTTGTAAAAAGCGTATTTCGAAATTGTTTGAATTTTGATGTGAATATAGAGACCACATAAGGATCTCAATGAAGTTTATTAATAAACTATATCCGCCATTTTGAATAAAATGGCAGATATCTTAAGTTAAGCGGGGTCACTTGAAATCAGGCTCCCACTTGAAAATTTAAAAGCACGATAACTTTTGAAGTAATACTTCAACTCGAACGAAGTTTTGACAGTGATATTATCATATAATTATCTTGAATGTTTTCACTAGGCAACTTGTCCCGACATCTTTTGTCTAAGTTCCAGCCACTTCAAATCACACTGCCACTTGAAAATATGCCATCAGGATAACTTTTAAAATACTAAACTGATTCAAATAAAAGCTGGATAGTGAACTTTTGGCTCAAATATCTAGGATAAGTTCACTTGGTGACTTGATCCGCAATTTTATTTTCAAGTGGCGGCCACTTGAAAAGTTGTCATTATGGCAACTTTAGTAATACAGAATCAATTCGCATCAAATTTGGGTAGTGGATTTATCATTCAAATATCTCAGATAAGTTCGCTGGGCATCTCACTCCACTTTTTTTTTTACAAGTGGTGCCCCCTGAAAATTTCTTATGACGATAATTTTTGAAATACTGATTTAAATTAAACTAGAACTGGACCATGGACTTATCGTACAAATATACTGGATGATTTCGATGGGCAAGTTGTTTTGCTATTTTGTTTTCCAAGTCGCAGCCACTTAGACTGCCACTTGAAAATTTGCCATAATAATAACTTTTGAAACACGGCACTGATTTAAACCACAGTTGGACAGTAACCTATGCTTCAAATATCTTCGATGTGTTTTCTGGAACTTTAGAAGTACATCAATTCAAATCAAAGTTGAAAAATGGATTTATCATTCAAACAACAAAAATTTAGAAAATTCACGTAACTCGTAAACCAATCACGTTATTGCGTCCATCTTTGTTATATCGATAAGTATTTTCTCGCCAAAAGTCGCCAAAAAAGTCGCCATAGGGGAAATATCGCCAAATTTGGCGCCAAATCCATTACCTGCGTTACTGGATGTTTTTAATGAGTTTTTAAGGAAAAATTAGGCTATTTTAATGCTAAAACAAACTAGAAAATGCAGGAAACTAACATTTTATCAACTTACTAAGCCTCTTTGAAAGAATTTCTACAAAAAAAAAAAAAAAAAAAAAAAAAAAAAATATTTTCAAATTTGCAACGATGTCTTAGATGAGCAACTTTCTCTGCCATTTTGATCGAAGTGGCAGCCACTTAATTTTTCATAACAATGACTTTTGAGATTTTGAATTAATTTGAACTATATGTGTACAGTAGACTTATCTCACAAATACATTTCATATATTTGTCAACTTAACCCACCATTTTTTTTCCAAGCAACTTGCCACTTGAAAATTTCAAATTTTCCGGCCACTTGAAAATTTCAAATTCACATAAAAATATATTTATGAACCGATTTGCTTAAAACTCCATATGTGCATAGCCTACATCAATATTTCTACCAAGTGCATTAATAATTTGTAGCCGCCATTTTGAAACAAAATGACGGCTACTTGATAAGAAAAAAGAAGTCAACCTACCCTTCCGAATAAGCCGGAAGGACTTGTTTTACATATGAGTTTAATGACATGTTTTCCTACGCTTTATTTTCATTATGGGGTTAGATTTATTTAAGGCTTTTTACTTCCCCCCCCCACTTCAATTTAATGATTATCATAAAGGGACCTACGACTTAAAGTGAATTCTGAACCCCTAAGACAGAGCGCTAACAAGTGTCTCCCCTTAGGCCAGGAGCGCCAATCAATAGTCTACCAGAATATGTGCTCAATCAAATAGGGGGAAAAAAAACAGAAATAATATTTATAAATTGGTGGTCGCTAGTTGCTATCATTTATAAGAAATGAATTTGCACGACAGAAAAGAGATTTTTGTTTCACTTTTCAAAAATTCAAATTTTTCATCTGTATACATTTATTTTAAATAATTTAAGGAATATACCGTTTTTTATCTTTGTGTGAAAAAGCTGTAAATGAAATTTAAGATAATGTTGAAGATCGTATAAGTAATCTCGTTAAGAATAAACAAGTCAAAAAGCACTTGATGCTAGAAACTAACTATAATCGGTTTTGAAACCGCTTCCGTTAGTAAGTGCTTTAACAAACAGATGCATATAATTTAATAAAATAAATCGCATTTATATCCATGAATTTTGACTTCCTTCACAAAAGATTTTAATTTGGATTATTTGAACATAATTATTTTAGGTTTGTTTTATGTAAAATATACCTATTACAAACGTGTATGCCAGAACCAGGATTCAAACCTGGCACCTGAAGGCCAGAGCGCTAACCATTCCACCACCGAATGGGCCTATTTAAGTAAAAACTTTTTTATGAATGCGTAGGTTATCATGTAGTATTTAGTAATTTATTCGACAGAAGCGATAAGAAAAAAAAAAAAATTCCGTGAATACACTTATTTTCTACTCACTTACTGAGAAGTTATAGAAGTAACTATTTTGAAAAAGACTTTCCGCTTGTACAGCTGTGTCAGATAAAAGTTGATTCCTGAATCACAGTGAGTAATCAAGGTGCTGTCTCAAAGCAGGATAAAAACATTCAAAAAAGACCCCGATTATATATTTATAAAACTGACTTAGCGATTAGTTTTTATATGAATCGATGACCCTTTTCAGAATATACAGGAAAAAAAAAAAAATATATATATGTATATGTATATATATATAGATAGATAGATAGATAGATAGATAGATAGATAGATTAAAGAAAATATAACATGTCCTTATTCCCATGCTTTATCACACTTTTACATACTTATAAAAATATAATTGCTTTGTTTTGTGCACGCTTTTATTTGACTTTGTTGCCAGGGTCAGATCTTGAAAGCGTATTTTAACCTACCCACCTTCGATCATCCGATTGAACGACAGTTTTGCATACATGTGTTGTTCCGATGGCAATACATGTTCAAGAAGTAACGGACTTAACCCTTTGCGGCGCAAGGCAATCTGAAACATTTAAATTATACTGCCACCGGAATTCATGAACTAAATTAAACTAAAAGAAATTTTAAGGTTTAAAAAACCGGCTTTTGCTGATGTGTTATAAACGTGAATTGCTAAAGAATTTCCGGGATGAATATTTGCAGCTGGATCTTGAATTATGCGTCCTCGCAGCGAGGACAGCGCGCGTTAAGGGGTTAAAGGCGGCATGAAGGGTCTTGGGCCCCAACACAAGTTCAAAATTGTTTTCAACTTCTAACCCACTATCTATCATATTGAACTGAAATTTTGCTTCTATACATGCTGGAACAGTAACAGACTTTGAGAGAGGGCGGTTGGGGGCCCTGATCTGCCAATTCAGTTCAAATTTTGCTTTTAGTACATTTAGAATAAAAGTGTGTTGTTATTTTTTTTCTTTTCAATTCATGTATCTTTATTAATTTTAGGAACTACACATTTATTAAGTGGTTGAAGTTGGGGGAAAAAATGCATTTTGATTTCGACTTATTTGTCGAAATGTGTTTTGTCAAAAGGGCCAGCATGTAAAAACAAAAAGATATTTTTAATTTTGATTTTTGTTTTAGTGGGTGAGTATTAATCGTGATTTCTCAATGATTAATATTATCATGACCGATATATCATCAATATAAATCATAAAGAAGTAATATTGTAATACTTATATAAAATGTTACTGTTATAACGTTTTTAGTCATCACAAAACAGTGGGTAACTTAATGCAGGAAAGATTGTACCCTGGCATCCCATGAGAATAATAAGTGACATTTCTTAATACTGGAAGGTCAAGAACCTAATATTTGCTTTAAAATCTCCTGTTATTACCTCGAATTTTTCAGTTTATTCCTCTGAAATATCGACGATTTCGAGTGATTTAAATTGGCTATAAGATTAGATCCATTATAAAAGCCAGAGAAAAGAAGCTTTAGGGTTTTCTTTCCTCCCAATTTCATAAGCTTACTTGTATATTAAATTAAAGAAGATTTCTAGAAAAGTAATATTTTTATAAGGAATGATTATTTTCCAAAACTGAAGGTTTTTAAGATTTTTGATTTTCTTTTATTTCCTTTCCTTATTATTTATATATATATATATATATATATATATATATATATATATATATATATATATATATATATATATATATATGTATGTGTGTGTGTGTAAAACCCCGATAACTGACTTCCTAAAAAGTTCGATTTATGCATCCGTATAACCAGATTTATTTTACAAATATATGTATGATAGGTTAATATAATAATAAAAACTTAAAAAAGAACTTGTGAACTTTTCATAGTGTTCCCTTTTTTTTTTGTCTGAGGCCAAAGGGTTAGCTCTCTGACCTTCAATTGCCTAATTCGGAGTTCGAATCCCGATTAAGGCATAAATGTTAGGAAACCATTTTAAGCCGTAGTTACTGGTCTAATGAGCCTTCATGTGCAAAAAAGGGGGCTGTAGAGCGACGCCCCCGTTTTTATTTATCCTATAATAATATTATGTCCTTAATGCAAAAATTTCTCGGGAAAAAAAAAAAAATGTAACAGAACATATAAAATCCGATTTTATAAATAAGTAAATAAAAACAGAATATTTAATTGATTATTCTGATTTTCACTGATCATCTAAATTCGTTAATTATTGGTTTTATAACTGAAATTGCTTTGACGCAATTATACAGGGTAAGTCAAAATGAATATAGCTATTACAAACGGCTATAACTATTTAATGGAAAGGAATTTATCGTTAAGATTAACACAGAATGTAGGCGGAACTCCTAAATTTTGTATACATAAGTCATACGTGGTCTTTGTGACTTCCCTTGGTCACACGGACAACATCTAGACGATTGTCCATTTCACGTCATACATTCTGAAGCATGTCTGCAGTCACCGACGCAAGATAAGTACAAATGCGTACTTTGAGACCCTGCGATTTTTATCTATGGGTATATGTGAAAGACAGGATGTATGTATTTCCCATGCCCAAAACAATTGAAGAACTCAAAGTACGCATTTGTAATGCGCTTGCGTCGGTGACTGAACAAATGCTTCAGAATGTATGGCGTGAAATGAACTACCGCCTAGATGTTGTCCGTGTGATCAAGGGAAGTCACATAGAACATCTATGACATATGTATACAAAATTTTGAAGTTCCGTCTACATCCTGTGTTAATCTTATCGATAAATTCTTTTTCATTAAATAGTTATAGCCGTTTGTAATCGCTATACTCATTTTGACTTACCCTGTATTTTTCTGTCATGTATCATTTGTTATTCAAGAAACAACAAGGTATTGTTCTCAGTTTAAGTTGTCTATTTTTTATTATTGTATGCGGACGCATTTACTTTAAACCGATGCAATTGTGACAGTTTAATTTTTTCTTCTTTGAAAGGAAAACTATTTTCCATGGGATCTCAAAAACATTCTTAAACGTTTTTAAGGTGGGTTTCTTAAATTACAGCAACGTGTTTTTCTCCTGAACTAAGCAGCGAGAGCTTTCTATAATGCAACAATTTGCACTTAAATTTGTCGATTTTTTTTTTAATTGAAAATTTTGAATTTCCAATATAATTTTGCATTAGGTTTGTCTGAGAATACTTTTATATAAGCAATATAATGTAAATCTAATTTTAGTTGTAAAGATTGAATTCTTGCTTTTGAAAGACGCATCAATATATTGCTGTTCAACTGTAATAAATATTGTTCAATATTTATTTTGAGAATTTTTTTTCCTCTACGAGGCATTTCTAAAAATGTAAAGATCTCTCATTTTTAAAAGTACATTAATTAATAAAATAGTTTTAAGTCTCTTAATCGAAATGCAATTGGTGCTTGAGCCCATGGACTACGTGTAGGTTCTGGACCTTGGTGGAAATGCCCACCGTTAGGATATTTCTAATGCTCCTATTACACACAAAAGCTTTACACGCAATTTTCATTTGAGCCAATTTTTGCTCCAATTTTTGGAGGCTGAAATCCGAAAGAGGGTTGCAAAAGTTGAGTCAAAAATTGTCTAAAAAGCAGGTTTTCAGTGTTCAGTACATGTCAAAGCGCACCTATTTACCGTTCTTTTCCGGGCCTACTAGAAGTCTTCGTGTAGAACGAAGAGAACTATGAACGACTTCAGGCCGCCGCCGCAGTCGGCCTCGTCTGTTCTCGGCGCGTATAAGGAGCTATCACCTCATTGGTTTATCATCGGAGGAGAAATTGCTCGCACGAACAAATGTTTATGACTAGCCAGAAAAAATGTTCTCACTCCCAACTCCTGTTACACTAGGGTTTGAGGCGATTTGAGTCAACAAAATTGGCTCAAAGTTGTGCGAAAAATCGTTGCGTTTAATATAAGCATAAGGGAACCTAGTCTGTATTTACGCTAGTTTAAGAAAAAATCACGTCACACTTCGAACGGCTAGGACGACGGGCGTGACCTGGGTTCGAATTCGACCCTACATGTATTCCATCTTGGATAGCAGAACTTTTAAACCACTGATGGAGACGAAATGCAAAGGAATTTTAGTGAACATGGTTATTCTGACTAAATATAACGTTTTAGTTCATATACATAATGACAATTAACGAGTAATTACACCTGTAATGTGATCATTCCCCAAAAGTTAGACAAATTTCTTGAGTAAAGATGTATTCACAAAAACCAATATTAAAGTATAAATGTATAATAAAAACAATAGCATGCTTTTTTTGAAAGTTTAATAGTATAATATTACCGCAATGGCTCCGTTTCACCTCTTAATAATTGCATTAGGACACTACTCAACATGCAATACATAAATTGTTCAATTTGTACGTGTTTTGCTTAAGGGCAAATCTCACGTGGTTGAATCAGTTGAGTGAGATCTCATGAAACTCATCTAATCAATAATTTCCGCGAAATGTCAATAACGTATTGAATTGTAGAACATTGTGAAATGCGCCCTATTACTTCGTAATTTCCAACGATAGAAATTATACGTTCGTGGAAAATATTGAACAGGGGGAAACAGACACCATTTATCTTACAATAAACTTATAATTGTTAAAAAAAATAATAATAAACAATTTTGAAAATAGATTTACTTTTTATCGTATTTCCTATGTTTATGTGCGTTTTATTAAGCAAAATAATTGTTAACAGCAATATATAATCCGATTATAATACTGTTGAAATGGTTTGGATTTCTAGTTTTCTTATTTTATATTTTCTAGTTTTTTATTTATTTATTTTTTTTTTTTATGCGTCTCTTGCTAGTATGAAAAAATTAAATTTATGTAGAATTGTTTTTCTTCCCACAACTTTCATTTGAGACATTGACACATGTTTAAAAAATATTTTTACAAATTTGTTTTTTAAGTATTAAAAACTCCTTCTGTTAAATATTGTAAATTTTAAGCAGAAAATTTTATCACTGAAAATATTTTTTTTTTCAGCATAGCTAAGAAATTATAAAATGTTTTGTACAAAGAAAATAATTTAAACCCTAGAGCTTTAAAAATTCCGTAAGATAATGTAATAAACGAAGTTGGTTATATTGTATGTCTGTAAATATTTCCCCCTCAAGGGGATACTTCACCTAATTCGACCGGTTGTTTAACCCCATATTATTCTATGGAGATTTTAATTTTATAAATTATTCATTAACTAATGTATTTTTTTACAATTCTGTTTTCACATTTCGAAAATTCACAAACGTTAAGATGTTTCTTGTTTTCTAAAAAGTGATTTTTAAAATTCTTTATAGCTGCAAAAGAAATTATTAAGTGCAGAAAATGCTCTTAGTTAATTTGTCGTATTTTATAGCTTTAAAATAAAATATTAAAAGCTAAAAGAATAAAAATTTTTTAAAAAGGAGAAATATTTTACTGATTATGAATTTTCTAAATGTGAAAACGGAATTTAGAAAATATATATATATATATTAGGTCATGAGTTATTTAAATAAAAAAAATTTCTCCATAGAATAACATGAGGTTGGACTATCGGTCGAATTAGGTGAAGTACCCTTTAATACAGGGTGATTATAATTAAAGTTACGATTTCAAAACGCAATAATTTTAAAACTACCCATCAGAGCGATTTGATATTTTACCAGAGCAATTGTGCGGCAATGAAATTTTGTTTGATAAAAGAAATGAAAAAAAAAAGTTCCAAAATGTGTTAATTATCCGTAAAGTATTTGCTTCATGAAGCTCCTCTTTTTCTCTTTTCACTATGATTGTTCCGCTGTAAACACGTATTCTTGTTTTTTTGCTAAAAAAAAAAAAAAAAAAAAATGTAGTAAACCCTTGAAGTCTATTGTTTCCTGCTATTCCATTGTGTTGCTAACAACATTCCTGTGTTTAATGAGTCCATTTAGGCGTTTCCCCTGACATTACCCTGACAGCGCCATCTATAGGAACATGTTGGAACTATTTTTTTCCTCCCCCAAATAAAATTTCATTGCCTCATGATTGCTCTAATAAAATATCAAATCGCTCTGATGGGTAGTTTTAAAATTATAGCGTTTTAAAATTGTAACAAAAGTTTAAAAATCGATGAAAAAGAGAGGCGGGAAAAAAAAAAAAAATGAAAAACTGTTGCATTTAAAAAAAAAAAAAAAAAAGTTTGGTTTCAATACGAAAGAAATAAATGTTAAAGATTTTAATAACACATTTAATAAGTTCATTTTTTGTGCAACCCTGTAAAATATCACATTTAATTTTTAACTATTGCCTAAAATTCATTATTTCAATTTAATTCGATCTGAAATAGTTTAGAAAGCATTAAGTAATTTTTAAAACATATAATCCATAAAAATTATACATCTCGCCTGACTATACAAATTAATGAAGATTTAGTTAGGTGATAATTTAATGTATCACTGGATCATTGAGATGAACAAAATCTCAGTACATTAATAAATAAATAAATATATATATATATTCCTTATGTTTTCCTTATATTTTCTCCAAGATCGACGATAGCCATACTTTATTAATAATTGTTTGAGTCTGGTTCATATTAACTCGTTAACGCCCGAATTAATTTTGCAAAATATTATTAGCTGATAATTTCACTCCTAAATTAATATAGACTACTGACAGTAAAATAGATTAACTTAAACAATTCTTCTGATAGTTTTAAATTTAAAGCCCATCCTCATTTATTGACGTTTAATGTTCTAGCGAGAAAACTTCGAGATAGAAAAACTTTGAGATAACAGATTAATTCCTATTATATGTTAACAAAAAATCTCGAAAGTAAAGTATTATAAAATATATTATTATTCAACTTGATTTAAGTTAGTATACCTGCGCAAAAAGCAAATATATGTGCGACGAATGAAAAATCACGACATGGCTATCCAAATAATGAAATAATAATTAATAGTAGGCACATAAAACTTTCAGGGATCATTTAGAGTGACGCTTTAAACAGTCACTAAAAAGTAGAAATCATTCCCAAGAAACCACAAAAAATATACGTGCCAGTTTATTATATGTCCTCAAATGAGGACACTGGGCGCTAACGGGTTAATAAGAAGACTCAAACTTTCAGTCCGGAAGCAAAGAACAAAATTCTAGGCACTCCACTAACGTATATTCCAGTTCCAGATTGTTTATAAAATTTTGAGGTAAAATCTAAATTTTATAACGCAGGTGAAGGTTGTGAAAAAGTCAATCAAAAACAGTGACAGCACGTTATAAAATCCTTTCTTAACAAAAATGGCTTCATATCTAGCGTCTGGTGATGTAGTAATGAAATTAAAGTTAGGTATAAACGTGTGTTTTTGACATTTTCCCCATAACTTCGATTTTATTCACTTTTTAATTTAATGATATTTTAAGTACCATCGGTATATTAAGGGTTATTAATATTAATTTTTGTGTGTCTCTTACGTCTCTGTAAATTAAAATATTTCGTACGGAATTTAAATAGGGAATACATTGCAGGGAATCTTTACATATCGCTTTAGCTGGGTTTTAAAATGTTGACAAATTTCTTTAAAAAAAATTATTCACATCTAATATAAACGATCACATTTTTACCATTTTTTTATTAGCTTCGATTCTTGTTTCTTTTGTTTGTTTGTCCAGTACAAATCTTGCAATCGATTTTTCACTTACTTTCCGACTAGTTAAACATTTGAAACGTTCAGAATGGTTCAGAATACGGTGAAAATGCGATTTTGAAATATTTTTAACCAATTGCTTCGGGACCCCGCTGCCTTCAGCAGCGTTACCAGTACAAAGTTTGTAATCAATTTTTAACTAACTTCCCGGCTATATAGCCATTTGAAACTTTTATAATAGCTCAAAACACGATAGCAATGAATTTTTTTAATACTTTTATCCAATTGCTCCGGGTTCCCGCTGCCTTCGGTAGCGTTTATATGATTCAACAGAAAATTTAAAAACATAGTATATAAATTCTTCTTAACACGCTTTTATTAGCTTCACCTGTATGTATGTATGTTTGTATCTTTGTATGTATAATGTATGTTTGTAACCGCTCTGGGAGCAAACATAAAATCTATATTGTAAAAAAAGACTTTGCTGTGGCTGTGAGGTAACCTCATGCTGTGGCTGTGAGATAAAGCTCCG
This sequence comes from Salticus scenicus, assembly GCA_963930645.1. Taxonomy (NCBI): domain Eukaryota; kingdom Metazoa; phylum Arthropoda; class Arachnida; order Araneae; family Salticidae; genus Salticus; species Salticus scenicus. Next base: position 299,126,654 of record OZ005651.1, read on the forward strand.
CACTACGAACCTAAAGGTCTAGCGTTCGAGCCCAGTCAGGGGAGATTTTCTAAAAACGGTTTTTGTTTAATTCTAAATTATTTTAATTAAAGATTTAAAAGTATGTAAATATTATGGTGTGTCACTCACACGATTTTCTCTTACCCTGCATTTTAATACTAAGATATATATTTTGTGCTTTTTAGTTCACATTTCTATAAAAGCGTGTTCTTTAATTTTTTAAAACTATAATATTATTATCTTGTAATTATTTAAAAATATTGTAACAATGTCTTGTATATCTAGAAAAGTTAAAGCATTCGAAGTTTCAAAAACTCGCAATAATTGCTTTAGTTGAACTTAATAGTACTGCCCTTCTGCCGGAATAAAATAGGCACGAGTGCACGATCAAAGCAACAAGGTGCACTCACACCAAGTAGAAAATTTTGAATGACTTCTGCTTATATCTTCCTATGAAACATAATTTGTTAACTTCTGGAGTATTGCTGCTATTTGCTGTACAGAGAAGGAACAAAAGTTTAAAAATCCATCAAAACAAGGGAAAAAAAAATATTGTAAAATAATTGCATTTAAAAATGTTTTATGTTTGGTTAAATGCGAAACCTATGAATTTTAAACGGTTAAATAAGATAAATCCTACTTATTTAAAATATTTATAAATGAAGAAAAAAAAATTATAAATATTCTGTTAAAACATGAAGTGGTGTTAATAAAAAGAAAGTTTTCATTAGAATTATTCTCTATGAAACTCAGTAAAATATATAAAAACACTGCTATCGCTGGGGTGGGGGGGGGGGGGGGAATAAAAAAAGGAAAAAATAAAACTAAACATTTTTTTTTTTTTCTCGTTTCAATTGAAATATCTCTGTTTAAATTAAATTTCACTTCTAATTTGTCATCGTTAATAGCCTATAAAATGAATGTTTAAAAAAAAAAAAAATGAAATAATCGAAATGAGTACTTGGTTGAAGGTAAAGGTCAAGAATGGGATTTATAAATGAATGCATTGATGAATGCATTATTTTTTCCTTTTCATTTTCTACGAAGAAAGCAATAACATTGACCTAATCTTGAGCAATTAAGAACTATTAGATTAATTGGATTTTCATAAAGTTGTGTAAGTAAGTAATTTCTTTAAACGTGAGATGGGTATTTTTATTATTTAAAGAAAAGTTATTTGCATATCCATAATTATTTTTGTAACTTGCTAAGATATTGATTTAAACAAAAACGATTATTATTCTCTATGCATTTCGCGGAAAAATTCATAAATAAGTAGTCATAATTAGAAAGTTTTGTTGAAGAAAACTTAATGATTTTTGTCTCGTTTTCAAGTTTAAAGATCATAGTTTAAATTAAATTTCACTATTCTAATTTCTTACCATTAATTAGTTTGGGGGTGGGGGGGAGTGCTTCCTGAAGGGAAAGCTCAAAAATAAGGTTTAAATTAAAACACTGATTTTTCATTTTCCTTTTTATTTTCTGCGAAAAAAGTAGAAACATTGACCTTATCTTGAGCAATTATTAAGAACCATTAAATTAATTGGATTTTCGTTGTGTTGTGTAAATAAATCATATTTGAAACCCGGAATAAGTATTTATTAACGTGAAAATAAGTTATCACATACTTTAGTATTCGCAATTATTCTTATAACTTGTTCAAATATTGATTTAACAAAAGAAATGATTTAATATTATGAATATAAATTTCATCACGTTTAAAAAATATATATACGTACATTAATAAGCAGTGTTACATTTAAAAAAAGAAAAAGGGGGGGAAAAAAACCCCTAACAATTTTTGCCTCCTTTAATAATTATCCTTGTTTAAAGGAAATTTCACTTATTCTGATTTATGTCATCCATGATAACTTGGAAAAATTGAAAGAGTGTACCACGATGAAAAACAGAATGAACATTCGCTGAAGGTAAAGGTCAAGGATAAGATTTAAATAAAAGTACTTTTTCTCCTCCTTGCAACAAAAAGTAAAAACATTGACCCAATCTTCTGCAATTAAGTGCCATTAGATTAATTGGATTCTCATAGGAAGGTGTAAATAAGTATGTAATCTCTTTTAAACGTGAGATAAAAAGTAAGGGAAAAATAAACTCTGCTGAAAACAGTGAGATTCATTCTGCACGAAGATGCTACATTTTAATTTATTCCTCAACGTTATTGGCACCCGCCCTTTATCCATACCATATTCTTTGTAGAGTAACATTATAGGATATATAATTACGATTAAATAAGACAAAATTTACTCTTAAATGAAATTGCTGTGAAAAAAGGGCGGGTCCTAGCAGCGCCATAGAATAAGTTAAAGTGGCATCTATGCATGATTTTAAATAGCCTTTATAAGGCTACGCAATATAGGAATTGCGCATGAATTCATATAATACGTCGAGCCTTACTGATATGTTTTTTTATTAATTCAAAAGTCAAATTGCAGAGCCTTTTAAGATTATCTTAACATGCTGTACTGAAAAAGACGTAATTTTTAATCCATTTGTATATCAAGAATAAGTGCCCATTTCTCACAGCGTTCCTAAAAAATTACTCTCGTTTTATTATATTGTCACCACTATTTTTAACATGCTTTTATTAGCTTCACCTGTATGTATGCTTGTAACCGCTCTGGAAGCAAACAAAAAATCTATAATGTAAATAATATTATAGTTTAAAAAAAATTAAAGAACACGCATTTATAGAAATGTGAACTAAAAAGCACAAAATATCTATCTTAGTATTAAAATGAGATTAAAATTAAGAGAAAATCGTGTGAGTGACACACCATAATATTTACATACATTTAAATCTTTAATTAAAATAATTTATAATTAAAAAACCATTTAAAAAAAATCTCCCCTGACTGGGCTCGAATGCTAGACCTTTAGGTTCGTAGCGCGGAGCTTTACATCACAGCCACAGCGTTCACGTAGGGAAAGTCTTTTTTTACAATATAGATTTTTTGTTTGCTCCCAGAGCGGTTACAAACATACATACAGGTGAAGCTAATAAAAACGTGTTAAAAAAAGACTTTCCCATCGTGAACGCTGTGGCTGTGAGGTAAAGCTCTGGGCTACGAACCTGAAGTTCTAACGTTCGAGCCCAGTCAGGGGAGATTTTTTAAAAATGGTTTTTGTTTAATTCTAAATTATTTTATAATCACCCTGTAATATGGTGTGTCACTCACACAATTTTTTCTTGCCCTGCATTTTAATACTATACAGATAGATATTTTGTGCTTTTTAGTTCACATTTCAATAAAAGCGTGTTCTTTAATTTTTTAAAAGTATAATTTTACTAAAAATAAATTTTTGTTGATGGTTGTAATGCTATAATATTTGTAAAATGACTGTTCTGAAATAGTGTTTACAGAATAATTAATAAAGCGCATTTAAAAATGTAAGCACGCTGCGAGTCCTGCGTAACTCGTCAACTGTAAACGTAAAAAGTTAATAAAATCTTTTTGTAAAAAAAATAGAACCGACTCCAAGAAATGGGTATGAAATGAAATAGTAAATTGCGCCTAAAAGTATAAAATAATTTCCTTCGCCAAACAACCTATAACACTACAATTAATCATAACTTTTGAAGTCGGCGCAAAATTAAATAAAATTTAATTAGTTTTTAAAGGTCTGTTTTTAGATCGGTAGCAACAAATTCTGTTGTCTCGAATGATCCATTTTCATGTTTCCTTTATTATTTTATCACTGTATACAATTGGTTTATTAATAGCATCTACATAGAACAGTGAACATTCCTTACAATGCGGTATTTATGTTTCTACGAAGTTAGAGTTTCCTTTGCAAATTTGGTATAACTTTGATAACTATCATACTTGGTGGCTTTTGGATTTGGCGATCAAAACATGCACGCAAGATGCATATTTTCATAATATATATTGTACGATGTATTGTTTCATATTCTTGATTACTCTCTTAATATACCTTATCAAACTAATCATGATATCCTAAAGAAATTAAATATGTTTGCCAGAAAATTTTGCGATTTTTCTTTCACCAAGGACGTCGGATACCAGGATCTTCGCCAACTTTAGCAGCTTACGAAATCTTATTTGTTTTCTTGAATCAAAGTTGTTTTCGGCTGCGTTTTGCAGGTGACAATGTGAGATGTGTATATTGAATAGGATTTGATTTTTGTATTGAACAAAGTTATCAATTTTTATTTAATTTTGCGCCGACTTCAAAAGTTATGATTAATTGTAGTGTTATAGGTTGTTTGGCGAAGGAAATTATTTTATACTTTTAGGCGCAATTTACTATTTCATTTCATACCCATTTCTTGGAGTCGGTTCTATTTTTTTTACAAAAAGATTTTATTTTTCTCTTTTCAGTGAAAATTTATTCATAAAGCAGAACATCAGAAGACGTTCAACAGCAGCTTCAGAAATCACAACTTCCAAGAAAAGTGACATAACTCAAAAAATGGTTTATGTCACTGAAAAATACATGAAATGCACCCAATGTGAACAAAAAAATTACATCTCCATCTAGAAAGTTATCCGCTCGAGAGAGAGTTGTGCCAGTTTTATTCTAGTCAAGTTATTTTTAAGTTGATTTTTCTCAAATGCTGCATTTTTAAGTTGTGTCACTTTTCTTGCCTTTATCGGATATGAGCAAAAAACTATCTGTTGAATGAATATACGTTAAGTTAAAAAGTCTTTAGAAATGTAAAGGACAGATACGCTGTATTAGTGACCAAAAATTCTGTTAGGCATATATATTGAACTTTACACTGAATACGTGTCACCCGCAGTGCTGGAAATTGCGCAGCCTAAAGTTCAAACAAAGAGCAAAATATGCATTGCAGTTGACGGACAGAAGTTTCAACATCGATACTTACATACTACTTTTACCAGTGTAGCTGCATGCGCTCAGCAGCTAGAGTGAGAACAGACTTTTGTGAGTATCCTGTAATTTTTTTATATCTTAATGAAATCATAATGAAACCTATTTTAGGCTAAGATCAATACAACAAAAAAGTATTAAAATTAAACCATCTCTTACGAAGTTAAAAGCTAACAAATTTCAACAACAACAACAATGAGAAATATGGTTTGTTTTGTGAACCTCTTTCTTTATGAAGTCGGTTTAAAACATCTATGCGTTAATCGATGTGACCGCTTACAATAACCATACTTTGAATTTTACATAGCATAAATGTCACCCGCTACGCTACAACATATACCCATACGCTACAACAAATGTCGTTTAATTGTGCACAAAATAGGAAATTGTGAACAAACAAATGCACGTTTTAGGCTTTCTGTTTTTAGCATAAATGTCTAAACAATCTTTTCGTAATAAATCGATGATGCTCTGCGATTTTATAATTCACTTTTTTCCCTTGTCTTGAACCGTTTCCGAGATAGGAACTCTAACTCCACTGTTTTCCACCAGCATGTGACCGCTTACAGTAACAGTACTTTGAACCACAGAGTATACGTGTCATCCGCTACGCTGCAAAGTGTTCAACGTAGCTCAAGTGTGCACAATGTAGGAAATTGCGAACAGACAACTGCATGTTTTAAGCGTTCTATTTTTAGCAATAATGTCTAAATTTTGTCTTTTTGTAGTAAATCGATGATGCTCTACAACTTTGTAATTAACTTTTCTCCCATCTTGAACCGTTTTTGAGATATGAGCGCTAATTCCGCTGTTTTTCACCAGATGGCGTTTTATTTTCTTTAGATTGCAAAAATATTACAATGGGATCTACATCAGACCAAGATCTTTACAACAAAACAAAAAGTATCAAGTAACCGTATTTTGAACTATATAGCGTATGTCTCACCAGCTACGCTACAACGTGTGCAATGTAGCTCAAGTGTGCATAGTATAAGAAATTGCGAACAAACAAATGCACGTTTTGAGCATTGTATTTTTAGCATCAATGTGTAAACTATCTTTTCATACTTAATCGATGATGCTCTGCAATTTTATAATTCACTTTCCCCCCTGTCTTGAACCGTTTCCGAAATAGGAAAGCTAGCATGAATGTCTAAACTATCTTTTTGTACTAAATCGATGCTACTTTTCAACTTTATAATTCACTTTTTCCTTTAGAACCGTTTTCGAGATAGGAAAACTAACTCCGCTGTTTTACACCAGGTGGCGCAGCGGTTAAACCTTGTGCTGTATGGACCACTTTGATATACTTACATACCATTTTTATCACTATAGCTGCAGCCGTTTAGCAGTTAAAAGAGTTGGGACTGATTTTTTTGGGCACCCTGTATTTTCTTTAGATCGTTAAGATATTACAATGGGACCTATTGCAGACCAAGACCTTTTCAACGAAATAAAAATTATCGAAATCGGAGCATCCGTTCAGAAGTTATGAGCTAACAAACATAAAAAAAACATACGGTTTGAATTGAGAACCTTCCTTCTTTTTTTGAAGTCGGTTAAAAATGAATATAAAAGAATGTCAAAACTTAACCTTTACTGTTTAAGGTTGATAACACGCATGCTTCTTTTTGTGCCTGAGTAAATTTAAATGTTGCACAACTTATTTTTTTGCATATTTAAAGAAATCTAGAATGATGTATCTTTAATTTGTACCAATATTCTAAATTGTGTGTTCTATAAAAATGTACAATATAATAAGGTAAAGATACCAGTGTTCGCCCCCCCCCCCCCCCACCTACGATTTGCACCAGTGTTCGTCACCCTCACAAAAGACACGTTAAAATACAAAAGGTGTTAATTAACATCTATGAATTTGAATCCGATCGAACTACATTCTCCGGTTGTAGGGAATCTAATCCATGTTTGCAAAGCTTTTATTTTTAATTTCATTTTTTTTGTTGGCATCATCCTATTCTCTAGTTTGTGTTATACATTTTTTACATGTGGCTGCTATGCTTTTTTCCAGTTTTCTCTCTGGAATCCATGAAGATTTAATTTAATATTTTATTTAATTTCTCATTCAATACGGTTTTGCTGCTTCGATTGGGGCTGGAACAATATAAATTGCTATGATTAGCTATATTGTTTTACGAAATCGATGCAGCTTTCACAGCTTTATGAAGTACATGACCCCTGATGAGTATTTACTTCTAATTTTAAGCATTTTTATCCAATTATTTCTGTGGTCATTATTTCTGTGGTTATTTCTGTGGTCCATTCCACACTTCAGCTTGAGAGTAAGAAATATTCTTGCTGGCACATCTCATTTTGACAATAAAATTCGTCCCCGGACACTTCTAAATATGACTCCTTGGAACTACAAGGTAATCTCATGTATTCATCCCTTCAATGGCTTTGACAAATCTCACACAGATGCTATCATTTTTCGGACTCTCTTCACCTCTCATTCTTTTACTTATAAGGATTACATTAAAGTTTTTACAGACGGTTCCAAGTCAGGTGATAAAGTTGGATGTGGTGTTGTGTCTGACAACGTGACCCTTAGTTATAGTCTGCCGGGCTCGTTTTCTGTTTTCTCTGCGGAATTTTTAGCTGTTGAACTTGCTCTTGATTTAATTTCATCTCATTCTAATCGGAAATTTATCATCTACACAGACTCAAAGAGTGTTCTTGATTCACTGTCATCTAGTTCTTGTAATCCCTCTTTCACCTCTGTATTAAAAAAATATAACGAACTTCTGAAGAAGGGATTTGACATTTTGTTTTGTTGGGTACCAGGGCATGTCGGCATCAAGGGAAACGAGGCTGCTGATAAAGCGGCAAAGGAAGCTTTAGTTCCTTTTAACTGTGCAATCCCATATGAGGATATTAAAAATACTCTAAAATATTATCTGAGAGGCAATTGGCAAAGAGATTGGGATTACCAAATTAATAACAAGCTAAAAGAAATTAAACCACATATTACAGTATGGCCAACACTCGCACCACGGAAACTAGATGTTATTATTACCAGACTAAGAATTGGGCACTCTAGAATCACCCACAGGCATCTTCTCTTAAAGGAACAGGAGCCTTCATGTCCGAAATGTCATTATAGCTCACTCACCATTCGCCATATTTTAACCGACTGTCCCTGTTTACGCCATCTCTACAGGCATTACTTCAACTCATCATCACCAAATCTGACAAGCCTTTTAGGTATTAATCCTCATTACAATTTGACTAACTTCTTAAAAGAGGCTGGGTTTTACTATGATATTTGATTTTATTTTTTTTACTGTTTATCTATTTTTACTTCTGTTTTTACTATATATACACCGCTCATAACTCTTTATATTGTTTTTACTTTATATACTCTTTACTCTGTTTTGTACTATTTTTATACTTTTGTGATCTTTTATATGTTTACCATGTCTTCTTTTACTATTTTTTTCTCATTTGACCATCTGGATGGGTAAACCCATCCAGAAGCTACCTTTGTTTTTTCTGTCATCACAGTTTGGCGCAGCATGTCCCATTGTGGACCTTGTGCCAATAAAAGGCAACCAACCAACCAACCAACTGTGGTCATTTATTTTTTTTCTCTGTCATTAAATTTAATGGTCTTTTTTTTTTTTTTTTATTATTATCATTCATGTCGGCGTAAGTAATTTAAGAACCAATAAGAGAGAAAAACAATTGAATCTGTATCGCAACAATTTTGTGTCAGTCTTTCCTATAAGTTAAAATCAGTTCTATTTTTATGTGTTGGTATTGTTTTGTATCTATTAATTACTAAATTTTAAGATTAAATTTTATTACGATATCTATCATTTATGTAATATATATATATATATATATATATATATATATATATATATATATATATATATATATATATATATATATATAAATACCTTTTTAGGTTAGTCTAACCTCTTAATGCAAAATACATGCAGACATTAGCGGGTAAATTATTTCTAAAGTACATATGCAAAACCTTGTATAAAACTGATTTCGTGTTATTTCAATATGTTTCATTCTGATACGTACGCACATTTTATAATTTTAAAGGTACTATAAGAGAAAGGCTTATGAAGATGCATGTTGAAAACATTCAATTTGGAATTTTCTAGCGTCTAACTTTTACAGTTACGCTTGAATATCGCATGCATTGTTTATTCAGATGAGTATTTTTTCCAGTGTTCATTTCTGCGTAAAGTATTTTACGACCCACTTGAAACATTTAATTATGTGCAATATCTGGTACTGGAAAGCTGTTTCTTGACATATGTAAGCATGACTGATCATTCGCCTTGGCCTTCTTGTTTTGGTAAAATCATTTGTGTATTAGCTTTTTAAATGAGTTATTTCCCGTTGTTGCATAACGGCATTCTCTAACTTTGCTTTCCTCCCGTAGTAATACTTTGTATTTAAATACATATATATTTATTATAAGATGTTTTATGCTGAAACTGATAGCATTAAATCCGAGCGAAGAAATTTGATTCCGATTCATAAAGTTTCGAAATAGCCAAATTGTACTTAGTTTAAATTTAATTACAATAACAACAACAACAAAAATTAAATATATATATATAATATATAGCAGAGTAATCAATAATTTTAAAAAATACATGCATTGGTTTTAAATTGTTCTTAAAACACTGAAGTAGAGCACTTGCGTATCTCCTGAAGTAATATACGTTAGTGCTGTATTTTTATTATAAAAAGAAAAAAAAAAAGTTGGGGCAAAACTTATCCAATACACTATCAATGTCTTCAAAATTTTTAATACCCAGGAAGGAGGGGGGGGGGGGAATTCCGCCTCTAACCCTTAAAGGTAAGGTTATCAACTTGGACAGAAAGTGAACTTAACGCGAAAACAAAGCAAATAATAATAATAATGGTGATTAATATGGCTGGAAAATGTTTTTTTTTTTTTTTTTTTAAAAAAAAAAGGTCTGGATTTTCACTTTTTACGAAAGTTTCCTTTCCGTACAAAAAAAAAAAGTCATTCGCCCATCCCCTCAGTATTTAAACTTTGCATTGGAAACTTCAAAAGAAAGGCGCCTTTTATTTCCTTAAAAGACAGTTTTTTCTCCTTCATCACCCCCCCCCCTTTTTTTTAACTAATAAGGTTGAGCACATTGATGAACTAGCTGTTGACACTATTCAATGAAAATGGTTATTTCTGCTGTAAAATTGTTAAGTCAGGATAATATATAATTTTTCATGGAATCGCGATCGTAATCGATTATGTAAATAATTTATTTTAAATTAGTTTTAAAGATTCTCGAGCAAACGGAATAATGTCTAAATTGATTTCAAATAAAGTTAATGTAGCTTTATTTTTAGAAGAAATACATCTACGTCTAGTTTTTAAATACTTGGTAAAAAGAATAATGCTATTTGATTATAAATTTACGAAAGTTAAGTCAGTACAAAATCTCAGATGATCTCGAATACATTTTATATTGTTACGAATTTGTAAATAATTCGTAGTTATTTTTATGTAAATTCCTTCAGAGAGGCTTACAAGGGAAGTATGAATCAGTAAAATTGCTATTGAAACCAAACCAAGCTTAAATTAAAGAGCATAGTCGAAAACATTGGGTACCGTACAAATTTGCTGCAACAACTCCCATGGGGGTGAGATATGCCCTCTATTAGTTTTAGTTATTTCTATAAAAGCCAACAAAACACGCAACTTAGTGAGAACAGATGGTGCAGTGCTAGCGTGCTTGATTTTGGATACGTAGGTCGTGGGATCGAGTCCCCGCTAGGGCGTTTTGTATTTTAATTTTTTCAATTTTTTTCTTTACGTTTTTAATTAAATTAAATCATTAATTTAAGAGAAAATATTTATTACATTCAGAAGTTTTTTTTTTTTTTTTTTTTTTTTTGAGTATTCCAATTAATAAAGAATTTAGAATGAATTTAAGAAATGCATTTTTATTTATTATTTTTTTTTTTTTTATAAAAAAGAAAACCATGTTTAAAGCTACAAATATAGTTTCTAATTTATAACAATTATGATTAAATGTAGAAAAATCATGGAACCATAAGTATTTTTCACAATTAGAACAAGAAATATAAAAAGATTGATCACAATTATTTGAATTTCAATTTTGTTCACCGTCAATTACTGTTAATCACGAACATTTTGTCAAGTATTTGGATTTTCGTCGAGATTACTTGATTTGTAAAATTCATATTTACCCAGATTTGGAATTTTTTTAGATGTAAATTTAATTATAAATTAAAAAAATCATTTTGAGAAAATTTGTCATTGTCTTCAATATTATTGTCAGTTCTTCCGACACCACGGAACTTGACACTTGTTTAATGAAATATTTGAAATAAAAGTTAAATGCGACGTCGAATAGTTAAGCAACAGCTGTTCATCATTCAGGATTTTTCATGTAAAAAAAAAAAAGCATTAATAAATAATACAATTGAGAGCAGACGATTAACTCTTGCTATTAATGTCGTCGTTAAAAAATAGTAATTAATAATTTATATAAAACAATCATTAAAAAATTTTTATCTGAATGTAGTCATTAACATAATCTTACCTAAATATAATATAAAAGCATTTCCCGTTAAATTATTAATTTCTTTGAATTTAATGAATAAATAAATAAATTGGTTAAAAATAAAAAAATATTAAACTGTCCGCGCTGAAAAAAAAAATAAATAAATAAATAAATAAAAATAAATAAAAACTTGTTTTAATATAATTAATATATTTTCTCTTACAATAATGATTTAATTTAATTAAAAATGTCAAAAATAAATATTTCAGTTAAAATAAAAAAATAAAATACAAAACGCCCTTGCGGAGACTCGATCCCACTTACCTACTTATCCGAAGTCGAGCACGCTAGCACTGCACCATCTGTTCACACTACGCTGTTTGTTTTGTTGGCTTTTATAGAAATAACTAAAACTAAGAGAGGGCATATCTCACCCCCCATGGGAGTTGTTGCAGCAAATTTGTACGGTACCCAATGTTTTCGACCATACTCTTTAATTTAAGCTTGGTTTGGTTTCAATAGCAGTTTTACTGATTCATACTTCTCCTTGTTAGTCAGGTGATAAAATAAAATGTACAGAAAATTGACATTTTATCACCTGGCTAAGACTCTCTGAAGGAATTTACATAAAAATAACTACGAATTATTTACAAATTATTTCTAGTTCTTTTTCGAGTTAAAACAGCCAATTTTCCCTTAAAAATGCATTAGAAAGCTTCATTAGCGGAGGTGATGGATTTGGCGACCTTTGCGAGAAAAATCTTTGTTATCGATATAACAAATATAGAAGGTCCAACTCGAATATTTCTATGAGTTACCAGAACATTCTGGGTTTTATAGAGTCGTATGAAAGGAAGCCCAATGCGTCCAAGCAGTCAGTCTCTCGCCAACTGCCTTACGATAAAGTGCTCTCCTGACTAGTCTCTTTGATTACAGCCTTGCTGTGTGTTAATGCTCTGATACAGTTTGTGCTGTGAATTTGTTGTTGACAGCTGTTATCTAAGCTGTGTTTTCTGGTGAAAATGAAGTTGATACTTGGTTAATAGACCTGTATTCTTCTAGAATTTTCTCTAAATAAACTCTTGAGCTTCTGCAAGTTTCGCCTTTCATTCAAAGACAACTCACGAACCTCCAAGTACGCTTGCGTAGAATATGTTCATGCGAGAACGTATTCAACAACATTTACACAAAATTTTGATATAACTATAAAAATGGTACAACGTAAGGGAGAAAAGAAGAGTATAGTGTGTGATAACAGAAGCTTACTTAAAAGTTCAATGTCTAACGACAGCAAACAGTTCCAGTTACGGTTCGCTGATATTCTGAACTATTTGAACCGGTGTCAAAATTCATGCATGGGCATCTTAGCTGAAGCCAGCGATGCTAAAACACTCAATGCTGTGTCTTTCTGCAATTCTTTCCGTCTTTTGAAAGCGCAAACTGAACATTTTAGGAATTTCATTATTTTGCTGACACTTCGTGCCTATTCATGTATTACTTTTTCTTTTTGAAAAAAAAAATCTAATGAAGAAACTAGAAACATAGTTTGATTCATTAATATTTATCTATACTCTTATATTGTCTGATTTCTTCCACCTCTTAATATCGTGTTGTAAAACTATTCTCACTTATGTATTCCAGTATTTGTAATCAGACAATAAATCATAATTTGTAGAATTTTAAAATTGAACTTGGATTTAATTTAAATTTTCATGAATTATACTCACCCCTCCATTTAAACGGAGAATCCGTTCCACGATTCATTGTTCGCGAATAACAATCGCGAAGTTATATTTTACCGCGTGTAAAATATTTGTATTAAACGCGTAAATGGGGGACAGGTGTATCACACAAACAGTAGCTGCATAAATTTATATCGCCTAAATTCATGTCGCGCACGGAAAAAAAAGGGCCCTTAAAAAAAAAAAAAAAATGCGTAAATGGCTAAAGTAGAAAACTATACGACGTAAATGGAGGGACAAGGATGTAGCTCACGTACGCTGGACAGTGTTGCCAGATTTTCCGACTTTTTTATTCAGTAGTCACCAATAATTTTGAGAAGTGATATTTGATATATATTATATATTAATCTTCAAAGCGATTAGTCAACCGTTACATTTAAAATTTAGTGGTGGATAAATTGATATCATACAGAAAAGGAACGTTCATAAAAAAATTTCCCGTAAATACTTAAAATTTACCGCAATAATAATAATAAAAAAATGCTTAAATGAATGTGTATGTGTGTATATATATATATATGTATTATTTTAGTTAATTAGTAACCTATTTAGGGTTTTATGGGTTGTTTATGGCAGATTAATCATCTGTTCATTTTGCATACTACTACATCTTATTCTGATGCATATATAGAGGTGCCAAGTTACTACTAACAAAATATCAATTTCATACAACAATAAAGAAAAAGTAAAACTTGCCCTATTAAATTGCAGATAATTATTACAAAAGAATACATTAAAAAATTTCCGGTATTAAGATTACGGACAATCCGTGAGACTTGGCACCTCTGCATATATATAAAGATTTTAAAACTTTCATCAAAATCTTTTTTGTATTAGCTTAAATGTCTTTTCTTTAGGGTCCGTGTCCGTATACAAATTCAGTTGGAGCCAATAAAATATGTAATTAAACGAAATTTACAGTTCGAGAAAACATAGTTCATCGAGGAATAAAAATGAATGAGATTAGAGTGCTACGGAACATTTTTTCTGTTTTAGTTAAGGCGTTTCAAATATTTTTGGAAGTGCTGATTAAAAAAATTGAAAGCTTTTTTTTTTTTTTTTTTTCTGTCCTGCAGTACTTTTCTACGAAGTAAAGATAACAATGCAGAAAACTCGCATAGGATATAGAAAATCGATTTTTTTTTCCTGCACAGTTTTTAAATATTTAAGCTTTACCAGAACATTAAAGATACTTTATGAATTACATTAAAAAAAAAAAAAAAACTGAAAATGAAGATCTAGGTAAAATCTAAGGCATTGTTCACCAGATTAAGTAAAATAATAATAATAAAAAAATTCGCTAGTTAAACATGGTTCTCCTGTAATTTTTATTACAAAATATTACCAAAGAACAAAAAGAAAAGAAAGCACCTGCGTTAAAAAATAAAAATACAATCTTGTAAGTTTTCTACCAGCTGCATGCGCTGCATTTTTTATTTATTTTTTTAAAGCTTTACCTAAAATTAACATTTTAAAATGCATCAGAAATGACTTTTTTTTTTTTTGTGTGTGTGTGTGGGGGGGGGGGGTTACATACAATATGTGTTAGTTTTCTTCTGTATCTAACATTTAATAAAATTTCCGAAATCAACTTCGGAAATTATCCCATATTAGGTAAAAAATTGTTTTCATTTTCATTTGACAGTTATAATCAGCTACAATCTTCAAAAGTCTGTCACATGAGAATTTCTAAAGTAAATAAATTTCTGGAAAGGCGAAAGTTTGTTCGGAAACGTGACAATGTACTTATTTGTAATGACTAGATAAAATTCTAGCATTATGCTGATTGATATTGCCGTAGGAACACCTTAAGGCATATTAGATACACGCGATTAAAATTTCTTTTTTTAAACTGGAGTTTCACTATTCAGTTTAATTTGGAGCAGCAGAATATAAGGAATATTCAAATAAAATGAGTTAACTTTCGACTGAGTCAATCGAATAATCTAAACGAGTATTTTAAATTTTGAAAATTTTTAATTTAATTTTGTTTTAAATTTTCATTTGAAATAAAAAATCGGTTTTGTTACTACACCAGTATTAACAAAATTTCTTTGTATTTATTTATAATTTTTTTTTTTAACTTATTATAATTTTTGAATATACGTACGTAAAAACATTTTTTTCCCCTTTTTTTAAACAAAAAGTTTTTGTTAGAATAGCCGCTATTTTTTTTTTTTTTTTTTTTTTTTTTTTTAATCTAAACAAAATTTCTATCCTGACACATTTAAACAGAATTTTTTGTCGTGCATATTGAATTTTTGTTGCTTCTGAAAGTTTTTTCACTGAGTGTATATAAACAGGCACAACAGCTAGTTTTATATATGAAGAATAATGTGAGAAAACATTAAACTTAGACTACTTTATGCACATTGTGCCGTAAACGGTCTGCGGTATAGACATAACGATCTGCGCATGAGCAGATAATCGAAGACTGACTGTGTGTGAGGGAAATCAGGAGTTCGGCGGGAAGATGCCGAAGTGAGCAGTGGGTTGTGTCAGCCTGTGCGCTGGAAAGAAACACCTGCCGAATGTTTTTTTTCGTAATGCTTCGTGAATTCAACGATGTGATTTTAAATTTTCCTATAAATTTTATTTTGTGTGATTTTCATGTTTCTGTGTTCCTGTGTAGTCTGTAAATAAAACGTGTTGTCTACAAGAAGTTCTGGTTCATCCTCGCCTAAACACGTCACAACATTCACTTATTATTCAAAATATTACGGTCTTTCAATTCAACAGATAATCAATTTAAAGAAAGGCTTAAGCAATGTCTTGCACAATGTCTGTTATCAAAAAATTCGTAGTTTGACGCAGGAAGTTTTTCAAGTTATTTAAAAGTTGTTTACCAGAAATTGAAATGTTTATTAAGTATTTAAACTCGTGTGATAAAATATTCTTAACCTTTAAAATTTTTTTGACACAGTTAATTTATTTTGCTTAAAAAATTGGTGAAATTGAGATGTACATTCGGTAACAAAAGTGCCCGAACACTAACAAAAATTCCTGTATAAAAAAAGTACGCTTAATGCAGTTTTGCTAAATAAATCCTTATCGAGTCTTGTTCTTAGACTGACTAAGAACATGATTCGACAAGGATTTATTTAACAAAACAGTATTATGTGTACTTTTTTTATATAGGAATTTTTGCTAGTGTTCGGACACTTTTGTTACCTACTGTAGACAAAAATGTAACTTAAAAAAAAAAAAAAATCAGATTTTTTTTTTTTTTAATAAAGTATTTGCTAAATTCTGAATTTTTAAATATTTTAAAATAATCCTTTTTAAAAATCATTTTCAATGTAAACGTTTAATCCACAGAAAAGAAACCTTTTTAAAGTGAAAAAAAGGTTTTATAAATCGCTGCATCTATATGAATTTTATGCTTCAGTACATATTAACATTTATGCATATATAGTAAATGACAGCATATAAGATTTTTTTTTTTCTATTTCATAAAAAAAACAGTAATGAAACTGAATGAAAGGTTATATTTAAGCATTTCATTTACTGTTTAACCCTAGAAAACTGTCGTGTTCTTATCTGCCGCTATCACTAGAGGTACGCGAATTTTACGTGTCCATGTAAATTTAGTTTTCTTTGTTTATATCACATTAACGTTGTTTTTAAATATTTTTAGTTATTTTCTGTTTTACCCAATATTACTAACTTTTCATTAAATGAATAATTATTTGTATTTAAAAATATATTTGAAAACTATAAAAATGTATAGCAATAAAGGAAGACCGCACGTAAAATTTACGCATACTTAAATTTTACGTTACACTAGTGTTCTAGGGTTAACGGGAGATTAGAGAGAATATACATTGAGTCCTCAAAATCATTTGTAGAATTACTGAAACTATTGTTTTAAATATAAGTTTAATACAGTGGAAACTTTAGGAAAATATTTCCAAGAAGCTTGTTTACGATTCGGTGTTCATTGAATTCAATTTTAAGTTTTCTTTTTTGCCTTGAAGGCGAATGGAATTGTAAACACGGCAACAGACGTAATGATGTACAACATTTTGTTTCTTTGCGATCCTTTATTTTGAAATTTTCTATAGGAGATAAATTTCTTGAGTTGAGAGCCTTACATTTCTCGGAACATTTTCCGTGATAAGCTGGAAGTGCTATTTCTATTGTCTTGAAAGGTAAAAATGCATAAATTTTCTACCATCAAAGGAATTAAAATTGAGAAAATTTTGCTGGAGAGAAATACAAAATTTCTGTTACAGAAAGTCGTTCAGTATGCTGTTTCTTTTAAAATATAGAATTCTGTATATGGAGTATGTACTATACTTTACGTACTTAAATATATATATATATTTCATGAAAGACTTCGAGAATGAAATAAAGATTTTCATATTCGGATTTATTTAAGTGCTTAAGTGCTCGTTTTAAGAACATTTTATGAAATTTATTTTCAGAATCTTTTGTACTTATATTGCTGATTATTTATATTAAGAAGTTTTTCGTTGAAGTTTTTAATTATAGCTTAATCATTTTCTCATAATATTAGAAAGTCAAGTATGATTTCCTAGAAGATAGAAAGGGATGCAATTGATATAGCAAAGGCTATTTTTAATCATACCCGATTATCCTAAAATTTGACTAAACTAGTTAAATTTTCTATAAACTATACGCTTTTTTTTTTCTTTCTTTCTTCTCGATATGTGATTCTGCTGACATATGCTTTTTATTGGATCTTAAAAATCAATGGGAAAAAACAAACACCATAAATTGCAAAAAAGCCATAGATTTTAGGCCATAAATTGTATCCAAAATGCAAGAAATAATTCCGCGCTCAGATTTTTTTTTTTTTTTCGGGGGGGGGGGGGGGGACTTCAAAAATAAAAGCGAGAAATCAAAGCTTTTTTTTTTCCCACAAGTTATCTGTAATTGATAATATGAAAATCAAATTTAATTTAGGTGTAATTCAATCATATTTACACGTTGGTTTCTAATCTTTTGATTTGATATTTAGACATTACCACTGACATTCTCCGAAAATCAATCTTGTATTGCAAATGCAATTGTTTGTTAAAGAAGTGGAAACCTTTCATTAAAAGACAGAAAAATAAATAAAAAGAGGATGTGAACAGTTTTTTTTTTTTTTTTTGTCGTCTCTACAACGAAATCTTTTTAGAGTAATTAATATCGATTTGCTAGTGCGATAAAATCATGATATTTGCTTTGTTCAACGTAGAGATAACTAAGTATATTTCTTCTCACAAGAAAAGGTAACATATATTGGTATCCATTACAATAAATATTAAGACTGAGTTAAGCTTGAGAATTTCTTATATATTAGTTAACAGAAAACGCGACACTTTTTCCAACTACAGTAAGACTAAATTAAATATTGCATAGTGATATATTGTTCTATTTCTATATATTTTTTTAACTACAAATTAGTTTTCCTATAATGCAAGCAATATATAACACATGGTGATGTACGTTCAATTAAATTTTCAATACACTTTGTAACAATTACCGAAGGCTGGGTAATTACAATGTTGCGTGCTAAGGCCATTGTAACATTTTGACTATTATGTTCGTTAACCTGGCAGCAAATGTGTTTCTGAACGAATAAAAAAAAACGTATAGAAAATAGGACACATAATAAATGTGTTATGTGCAATGTCCACTTGTGCTTCACAAGTAAACGAAATTGTTTCGTAGAATACCATAACTAGCTATTTATTTTACTTTTCTGATAATTTTTATATTACAAAGCAATAAATTTGTATTACAAAGCAATAAATAAAATACCGATATAATCAAACTAACTCTTCGTTTATTTACTTTTATGGTCCATAGGGAAAATATTTCGCATGAAATTATAGGAAACCTATACACCCTGCTATGTTTTTCTGGTGATATTCTCTTACTTTACACCCACAATAGCTAAAATATTGTGTTGTATTGGCATATTTAGTCTTGAAAATATTATGGTCCTGAAAGGGTTAAAAGAAAACTATCCAGTTTATTTTGTTGGTTGTACATATGTAAAAAAAAAAAAAAAAAAAAAAAAAAAAAAGTCGCTTGCACTGTTTCTTACATTAAGCGCCAGGCTATTACAACATTATTCTTCCATTAATGTTACAATGAGATTGAAAATGCAACACCAAGAAGGAATGGTAATAACGGAATGAAATTTCTTGGACACATACATTATAGTAGGAAGAACAATTGATTAAAATTTCAGGACATTTGGAGTAATATGTACTGAGAAAACAGTACATAAAGCAGCGACCTCTGTGAGCAATAACAGCACATATCTGCCTAGGCATTGAATCGAACAGCAATTGGATGACATGTACGGGTAGAGCACTTCATGAAGTTTCAACAAGATGCCACAATTCATCGATCGAAGTTACTGGTGAGTGGTGGGGGGCCAGTCGCTTTTCAACGATTAAACAGACATTTTCATTAATGCGAGATCAGGAAAACGCGCTGGCCAGAGCAACAGTCGAACACATTCGGCATCAATGAAGGTCCAGATAATATGGACAACTTGCGGTTGTGCATTGTCCTGCTTAAATGTTGCGCTTCGGAAGCCTTGAACATAGGGCAGAGCTATGGGCCTTAACTCGTCAGAAATACAATGGCTGATATTCAGAGTGGCGGGAATGAAAACAAGAGGTGACCGGGACGTGTATCCAATGGCACAACATACCATCAATCCAGGTGGTGACTCAGTATGCGGCTACCAAAATTCTGATTACCCTCAAAACTGCATCACTGATATGGGTGCCATTAATGTGTGATCAACGATGAACCTGGACGCAGGAATGGCGTGAAGTCACTTTTCAGACAAATCACAATCCTGTTTACAGCATCAAGATTGTCTTATCCGTATTTAACGGCATTATGAATAATGCACATTGCCAGTTGGGATTCGACATCATCATACTGTCCATCATTTGCAATGATGTTATGGGTTCCCATTGGATACACGTCTCGATTACTTCATGTTCGTATTCCTGGCACTCTGAACAGCGGCTTTTGTCACTTCGATTTATTTACTGTTCGTCATTTATCACGAACTGCCCCTGCCTTCGTCATTTGTATCGGTATTATTTTAATTCATCATCACCAAATATGACAAACCTTTTGGGTATTAATCCACACATTCATTTGACCAACATTTTAAAAGAGATAGGCTTTTACTTTGATATCCGATTTTATTATATATACACTGATTTTAACATTTTACATTTGATTTTATGATATATACTGTTTATTTTTTGATTTTATGTTGTTTTTACTTTTTATATTATTCTAACTTTTTTATCTTTTGTTTTGTATTGTTAATGTAGATATTGTTAATGCAGTCTGGATGGGTAAACCCATCCAGAAGCTATAGTTTCTTTTTTCGATATAACTGTTTGGCGCAGTATGTCCCATAGTGGACTTTGCGCCACTAAAAGCCAACCAACCAACCAACCAACTGAACAGCGGCCATTAAATTTCTGATGAGTTAAGGCTCGCCCCTCTGCCCTGTATTCGAGGCCTCCGTAGCGCAAAATATAATCAGGATAATGCACGACCGCAAGTTGTTTGTATTGTCCAGACCTTCTTTGATACAGAATGTGTTCGACTGTTGCTCTGGCCAGCGCGTTCTCCTGATCTCGCACCAATGATAATGACTGTTAATCATTGACAAGCGACTGGCCCCCACCACTCACCAGTAACTTCGATCGATGAATTGTGGCATCGTGTTGAAGCTTCATGAAGTACTCTACCCGTACATGTCATCCAATCGCTGTTCGATTCAATGCCTAGGCGGATATGTGCTGTTATTGCTCACAGAGGTCGCTCCTTTATGTGCTGTTTTCTCAGTACATATTACTCCAAATTTCCTGAAATTTTAATCAATTGTTCTTCCTACTATAATGTATGGGTCCAACAAATTTCATTCCGTTATTATCATTCCTTCTTGGTGTTGCATTTTCAATGTCGAGCAGTGTATGTATTTGATATTAGAAAAGAATACGTATATTTAATATAAGAACTGTAAACTATGGAATAAGAGCAATATATATATATATATATATATATATATAGCATATATATATATATATATATATATATTTGTTTTTTTAGTATTAAAAGAAAAATATCCAGTTTATTTTGTTGGTTTTATATATGTAAAAAAAAAAATGTCGCTTGCACTGTTTCTTACATTAAGCGCCAGGCTATTACAACATTATTCCTCCATTAATGTTAAAATGAGATGGACTTCTTTCATAAAAGTCGACATATATTTTCTCCACTAAGTTTTAGTTTATAGTGGCATTTAATACTTTCACAGAACCTTGGTTGTCGATATTCAAAGCCTAATGGTTTATTAATGATGTAGATTTCACTTTTCAAGAAGTTCTTTTGATTACTTTGCAACGTAATTACGACTACCTATGATTGTCTGTGAAATTTATATTACGAAAGCAGTTTTAAATTTATAAAATACGAATAAAAGCTCATACATATATATATATTTATATATTTACACTAGTGTTTCAAAATATTGTATTATTTTTTAAAAGAAAATTTATCTATTTAAATATTTTATTTTTGTTTTTATTTATTTGAGAAAATATTAAATCAATCGTGAAATTAAATTTCATTTAACTCAAAATTAATCGTTTTATCAAAATAATTAAATTTATCTTAATTTATTTTTTAATGCATATGTGTTAATCAGTATTTTCTTACAATATATATATATATATATTTAAAACGACATTATATTAGGGAATGCAAATTTACAAGCAAATTTAATTTATATCATATTTGGTTAATATTTTAGCTTTTTTGAGTTATGCATGTACAGAGCTGCCAACATTGCAATTTATTATGTAGCTCTGTTCGTACCTGCCTTTTTTCACACTACTTTTTTTGAAGTGTAATTTTTTCCCTTATTATTCGTAATTATATATTGCAAGAAACTGGTGTGTAAAAAAAATAAAAAAAATAAAAAAATAAAATAAAAAAATAGCAGCTCTGTATCTATAAATGCTGATTTTTCATATTTATAAAAATATTTACTCCCTCGCTATATATAATCTAGATAGGTAATAGATAGGTATTTATTGAAATTTTATTTTTCCGACTGAGTGAAAATAATGCCCGGACTGGGAGATAAAAGAAGAATATTAATAAGAAATAGATAGGTAATTTATTGAAATTGAGGGAACACGAAGCTCTTTAAACGGCTAACTAGTAATCAACTCAACTTCTTATCGCCTGCTCTTTACGGTTAGGCCGATAAACGCGTCCTAGATTCCAACTCGGTATTTTTTGTCTGCCAGCATATTTTATGCAATAATTTGTATCAGTTATGTAGGGAGAAGTTTTACAAAACTTTCGCTGTACTTGCTTTAAAAGGAAAACATAAAATGTAATTATAGCCCTTTATGTTGTCTACAAATAGCATATGTATCATACAGTGTACTAAAAATTTATTATTTATTTAAAAAAAATAAATTCGAGCAATTTCCACTTAAATTCAATAATGTTCTTGAATTATTTTTACTGTGGCCCTGTAAACCAAATAATCACTCATAATCTATATATGCAAGAAACATAATTTTATCTGAAACAAGCTTCTTACATTATGTTTTGTGCAGAATGAATTTATTAAAATATGCTTTTAAGGAGTCTCTTAAAGGAGTCTCTCTTTAAGGAGTCTCTTAAGTGACGCATTGAAATTCTTTTCGGTGTCTCCATACACGAACCAGTAGTGGTATTTGTAAGATTTTCTGTAAGGACCATGCTGTAGTGAAGGAATAACATCCGTTTCGAGTAATTATTAACGCATTTACACAAATGAGAGCGTGGACTGACAGAGAGACGACCCGAATTTATAAGCATTACCACTTTGAATGCAAACTTTAACATTTATTAACAAAAGTTAAGGGGAAAATACTTTACTGCAAGTCCGCGACTTTTTTAAAATTGGAACAATGATCCGAAGCGTTCGGTTTTTTTTTCCTTTTTTTAACACGCTTTTATTAGCCTCACCTGTATGTATGTTTGTAACCGCTCTGGGAGCAAATAGAAAATCTATATTATAAAAAAGACTTTCCCTACGTGAACGCTGTGGCTGTGAGGTAAAGCTCCGGGCTACGAACCTAAAGGTCTAACGTTCGAGCCCAGTCAGGGGAGATTTTTTAAAAATGGTTTTTGTTTAAATCTAAATTATTTTATAATCACCCTGTATGTATATAATACCCTGGTGTGTCACTCACACAATTTTTTCTTACCCTGCATTTTAATACTATAAAGATAGATATTTTGTGCTTTTTAGTTTACATTTCAATAAAAGCGTGTTCTTTAATTTTTTAAAAGTATAATTTTATTTTATTTCTTTTCTTTTCTTTTTCTTTAAGTGTACAGGTATTTCTATTACATTGATTCAAGAGTCGATACATATGCAACTCATAATTGGTTAATGCTCATTTTTATTGAACAATGTGTAGGCCTATATGAATCTGCCATGTCTTCCTTTTCCGATTTTCTGTTTTGTGAATTTGAATGGATTGTAATTTGATTATGATGTCAAAAGGGAGTTATAAAATATGATTTGGGACTATTTCTTCATGGTTAAAAAAAAAAAAAAAATACATAGATTTAAAATTCGGTTTCCTTTCATTGTTCAAAATGAAATCGAAGCAGCAAAACAGTTGTTAAATGTGCGCATTAAGCGAAATAAACATGTTATATAGTAGATTTGAAATGCGCGCAATAAATTTTAATAGTGCTGTAAATAAATGGTATGAAATGCATCTTGCATAGAATAAGCATTATTATTATTAATTTTTTTAATCTTACAGTGTACCTGTAAATACAGTTAAACTTCAGCAGTTCATTTAAACTGCGGGACAAGAAGTTAATAAACATATATGGCTGAATATCACACAAGTGTGCATTTTGGATTTTTTTAAACTTTTTTTTCAAACTTTGTATTTTAATTTGAATTTTTTAAAATAAGTCCGTAAGTACATCTTAAATAAATTCTGAGTTTGACAGAGATCGATCATAATTTTTTAAAATTTTATTGAAATTTTTCAATAAAAATTTATAATTTTAGTTATCTTATAAAATCAAAATTACCATTTAAATTTTTTTTTTTTGTGTGTGGTTCAGATTCATTAAAAAATACAAGACTTAGGCTTTTCTAAAAAGTTCTTCCCATTTTAAAAAATAAAATAAAATAAAAAACCCAAAAATTTTAAATTAAAAAAAAAAATAATAATAAATAAATAAATAAATTTAAATTTAATTTTTTATAAACATAAATTATATCAATGGGAAATATCATAGACTGCATACCTCCTTGACTATAAACTGGAAATAATTAGTTTACTTGCATTAAATTTTTAATTATAGCATTTAAAGATGTCAAAAAATGATGTCACTGAAATGACTGGTTTGTCACTGAAATGACAATGTTTGTCACTGAAACGACTGTTTGTCACTGAAATGACAATATTTGTCAAAATGACTATTTTTCACTGAAATAACATTGTTTGTCAATGAAATAGGACCATATAATATTAAAAAATGGAACATATTAGAACAATAGAGAAAAGATTGTGAAGGGAAAAGAAAGAGCAATGATGAGAATATCAAGCAATTTTATTGTATTAAAATCCTTGTAGTTACAAGTTTAATGATTAACTGAATTAAATTAAGAAAAACCATTTTGAACATTATTAAAATCTTCATCCTGAAGTTTAAAATATCCATTTGAAGCAGGTTCAGCAGAATTCCTAATTTTGCACTGAATATGTGGCACTTGAATTTCATGGACATCCTCTTTCTCAGGCCATGCAAACTTATTTTTTCTGCATCTTGCCATAAATGACACAAGTAAAATATTTTGAGTAACATTCTCAATGACACCTTAAAGGGGGCAAAAAAAAAAAAAAAAAAAAAAAAAAAATTTTGCTTTTTTTAATTGTATCTTAATATTAATGTGGTATGTAATTTTTTTTATATTTACCTGGATACCGGAAAGTACTTTAAATATTTAAATATAAAGCTTATCCTACACCAACAAATCTTTTAACTCAAAATAAAAAATTATTTAAATCCAGGGCTTACAAAATAGTAAATCTGCAACAAATGTCATTTTCGTGACGTCACAAAAATGACCGTCACGAAAATGACAAATCGTCAATAATTCGTTCTGTACTGAAAAACATGCTTTCACTAAGCTGATATCGTCACATTTTCTTCTTCTGGTCGTCATTCTATATTAAAATAAAACTTTGTTCTAAATTTTATAATAATATTTTTTTTATTTTTTATGCATCTCGAAAATGACAAGCAATAAAAATACGCACAGCATGTAAACAATAAAAATAATGTTAACTCTTACCTGTTTTTAATTTTCTTGAGATTTATTTTCTCCACATATCGTCAATGTTGATTTCTGATCTTAAACTTTAAAAAAAGTGAATGGTGGCACCATCCCTTGATGATATATGAAGTTATTTTCACGTGTCACGAAAATGACGTCAAGACTTGCATACAAGCATTTTAATTACTCATGCATGAAAATTAACGCAATTAAAAAGAAAAAAAAATTTCCTTTGAAAACAAATACATAGTTTTTTTTACAAGAATTAACAATTATTATAATTATAATTTTATTTTTTTTAGTAAAAAACATACTTTGTATGTAAACATTTGGTCTTGGAGACAGTCACGAAAATGACGTTTTTAAGGTTTAAAATTTTCTAAAAAATACTAAAATTGATATAAACTCACATTTTATGATTGGATGCTTTTTTAAAAAGGTACTTCTAAAGAATAATAATAAAATTTTACAATTTATTTGCTTAAAATTAATAATAAAGACCTGAAACACTAAAATGCACATTTATGTGATATTCAGCCATATACATATTTCATATTTAATTATTACAATTATGAAAAATACTCAGTTAATTTTATTTTTTATATATACTGTATTTCCGTTAAGAAAAAATTCTCGTGTTTCCCTATTTGTAATTCTTTCTAGAGAATTTTGCATTATATTG
The DNA here is from genome assembly GCA_963930645.1 of Salticus scenicus. Taxonomy (NCBI): domain Eukaryota; kingdom Metazoa; phylum Arthropoda; class Arachnida; order Araneae; family Salticidae; genus Salticus; species Salticus scenicus. Next base: position 299,152,862 of record OZ005651.1, read on the forward strand.
CTAATTAAATCATTAGTAAAAATCTAACTGTATTCTTTTTTTTAAGCGTTTGCAAGAATGCGAAATTAATCACCAAGATGTAGCGATGAAACTTAAATGTGGCCCTCTGTTTATTTAAATTAAAAGATAAATTAAAAATTAAAAAAGAGAAGACTGAATTTTTTTTCGAATTACATTATAAAGATTTACAAAGTTTTTAAAATCTATATAAATCTTCTTTCAAGGATTTTCATCTAGTCTTCACTATTTATAAGTAAAGTACACCTTTCTAAAACAAAACTATATGTAATGTTTAAAATTAAACGAATTCATTTTAGTACAAATAATTTAATTCATTCTTTTTTGCGTAAATCTGTTAGTTTGAGTGACTTTTTGTAGCAAAACATTACATAGAAAGCGAGTAAAATACATGTGTATGATAGCAACTTATGATATTAAACATATTTGCAGACTTCTGTTTCTCAAATTTTTTATTTATTATTTCTGTGTATGGAAATTTTGTTTAGATTGTACAAGCGAACAATGAAACTATTTTTTTATACTTCTAATTATGCTGTAATATTTAACTGCAAAAAATTCCATATAATAAAAGTGTTCTATTTGTTCATAGTTTCAGAGGAAAACAAAATTTCCGGGCTATGTTTTAACAAATTATTTGCCAGAGTGTGAATGAATTGAATGTTGCACTCGTAATGAAATTTTAAAATCAGCATTTTTCAATTAAAGTCTCAATAACGTGATTTATGTGCCCATAAATGTAGTTATAGGGAGAAATATATCTATATTTCTCACTATAACTACTAGATGTAATAGTTTCTCACAATGCTTATTTAAAAAAAAAAAAAAAAAAAAAAAAAAAAACGGAGATTCAGTTAATATCTTTTATTTCTGACATTCCCTCGCTTTTTGACCTTTCTCTCTCTCCGTTTTATTGTTCACTTTCTTCTGTATCAAAACACACATTCGCAACTTTTTATGAGACTTTTGTGACCCACGGGCAAAATAACTGGAACCTTACTTTCTTTTATAAGTAGCACTTTGTTTCTAGATAAGAAGACAAGCATGGCCTTAAATTTAATTAAATATTATTTTTAATAAAATTTCTCATTTTCCATTGAATTTAGTAATTTTTGGAAGTGAACTTTATAATCACTGTTTATAACCATTTTGTTACTTCTGTCGAATTGGGTTGAAAATTAGCTGGGGGGGGGGGACACTTCAATAGGTAAACTACATGACTTAGAAAGTCTTTATTTATCAACCTTAATTAATTTAGAAAATTTGGAGTGGAAGGATGATTTTTATACCAACTATGTGAAAAATACCAGAGTCGGGAATCGAACCCGGGCCTTCCGCTTGACGCGCGGGTGCTCTACCACTGAGCTACCCTGGGTGATAACCAGCTAGGCATTTCTCACATAATATTCATTGGCAAGGTCACCGAGTCTGCAAACGCAGCTATATCAAGTGACATAATTAATCGTGGCACAACTCCAATAGACCACGAAATTTTAATTTAGAAAGTCTTTATTTATCAACCTTAATTAATTTAGAAAATTTGGAGTGGAAGGATGATTTTTATACCAACTATGTGAAAAATACCAGAGTCGGGAATCGAACCCGGGCCTTCCGCTTGACGCGCGGGTGCTCTACCACTGAGCTACCCTGGGTGATAACCAGCTAGGCATTTCTCACATAATATTCATTGGCAAGGTCACCGAGTCTGCAAACGCAGCTATATCAAGTGACATAATTAATCGTGGCACAACTCCATTAGACCACGAAATTTTAATTTAGAAAGTCTTTATTTATCAACCTTAATTAATTTAGAAAATTTGGAGTGGAAGGATGATTTTTATACCAACTATGTGAAAAATACCAGAGTCGGGAATCGAACCCGGGCCTTCCGCTTGACGCGCGGGTGCTCTACCACTGAGCTACCCTGGGTGATAACCAGCTAGGCATTTCTCACATAATATTCATTGGCAAGGTCACCGAGTCTGCAAACGCAGCTATATCAAGTGACATAATTAATCGTGGCACAACTCCATTAGACCACGAAATTTTAATTTAGAAAGTCTTTATTTATCAACCTTAATTAATTTAGAAAATTTGGAGTGGAAGGATGATTTTTATACCAACTATGTGAAAAATACCAGAGTCGGGAATCGAACCCGGGCCTTCCGCTTGACGCGCGGGTGCTCTACCACTGAGCTACCCTGGGTGATAACCAGCTAGGCATTTCTCACATAATATTCATTGGCAAGGTCACCGAGTCTGCAAACGCAGCTATATCAAGTGACATAATTAATCGTGGCACAACTCCAATAGACCACGAAATTTTAATTTAGAAAGTCTTTATTTATCAACCTTAATTAATTTAGAAAATTTGGAGTGGAAGGATGATTTTTATACCAACTATGTGAAAAATACCAGAGTCGGGAATCGAACCCGGGCCTTCCGCTTGACGCGCGGGTGCTCTACCACTGAGCTACCCTGGGTGATAACCAGCTAGGCATTTCTCACATAATATTCATTGGCAAGGTCACCGAGTCTGCAAACGCAGCTATATCAAGTGACATAATTAATCGTGGCACAACTCCAATAGACCACGAAATTTTAATTTAGAAAGTCTTTATTTATCAACCTTAATTAATTTAGAAAATTTGGAGTGGAAGGATGATTTTTATACCAACTATGTGAAAAATACCAGAGTCGGGAATCGAACCCGGGCCTTCCGCTTGACGCGCGGGTGCTCTACCACTGAGCTACCCTGGGTGATAACCAGCTAGGCATTTCTCACATAATATTCATTGGCAAGGTCACCGAGTCTGCAAACGCAGCTATATCAAGTGACATAATTAATCGTGGCACAACTCCAATAGACCACGAAATTTTAATTTAGAAAGTCTTTATTTATCAACCTTAATTAATTTAGAAAATTTGGAGTGGAAGGATGATTTTTATACCAACTATGTGAAAAATACCAGAGTCGGGAATCGAACCCGGGCCTTCCGCTTGACGCGCGGGTGCTCTACCACTGAGCTACCCTGGGTGATAACCAGCTAGGCATTTCTCACATAATATTCATTGGCAAGGTCACCGAGTCTGCAAACGCAGCTATATCAAGTGACATAATTAATCGTGGCACAACTCCAATAGACCACGAAATTTTAATTTAGAAAGTCTTTATTTATCAACCTTAATTAATTTAGAAAATTTGGAGTGGAAGGATGATTTTTATACCAACTATGTGAAAAATACCAGAGTCGGGAATCGAACCCGGGCCTTCCGCTTGACGCGCGGGTGCTCTACCACTGAGCTACCCTGGGTGATAACCAGCTAGGCATTTCTCACATAATATTCATTGGCAAGGTCACCGAGTCTGCAAACGCAGCTATATCAAGTGACATAATTAATCGTGGCACAACTCCAATAGACCACGAAATTTTAATTTAGAAAGTCTTTATTTATCAACCTTAATTAATTTAGAAAATTTGGAGTGGAAGGATGATTTTTATACCAACTATGTGAAAAATACCAGAGTCGGGAATCGAACCCGGGCCTTCCGCTTGACGCGCGGGTGCTCTACCACTGAGCTACCCTGGGTGATAACCAGCTAGGCATTTCTCACATAATATTCATTGGCAAGGTCACCGAGTCTGCAAACGCAGCTATATCAAGTGACATAATTAATCGTGGCACAACTCCAATAGACCACGAAATTTTAATTTAGAAAGTCTTTATTTATCAACCTTAATTAATTTAGAAAATTTGGAGTGGAAGGATGATTTTTATACCAACTATGTGAAAAATACCAGAGTCGGGAATCGAACCCGGGCCTTCCGCTTGACGCGCGGGTGCTCTACCACTGAGCTACCCTGGGTGATAACCAGCTAGGCATTTCTCACATAATATTCATTGGCAAGGTCACCGAGTCTGCAAACGCAGCTATATCAAGTGACATAATTAATCGTGGCACAACTCCAATAGACCACGGAATTTTAATTTAGAAAGTCTTTATTTATCAACCTTAATTAATTTAGAAAATTTGGAGTGGAAGGATGATTTTTATACCAACTATGTGAAAAATACCAGAGTCGGGAATCGAACCCGGGCCTTCCGCTTGACGCGCGGGTGCTCTACCACTGAGCTACCCTGGGTGATAACCAGCTAGGCATTTCTCACATAATATTCATTGGCAAGGTCACCGAGTCTGCAAACGCAGCTATATCAAGTGACATAATTAATCGTGGCACAACTCCAATAGACCACGAAATTTTAATTTAGAAAGTCTTTATTTATCAACCTTAATTAATTTAGAAAATTTGGAGTGGAAGGATGATTTTTATACCAACTATGTGAAAAATACCAGAGTCGGGAATCGAACCCGGGCCTTCCGCTTGACGCGCGGGTGCTCTACCACTGAGCTACCCTGGGTGATAACACCCAGGGTAGCTCAGTGGTAGAGCACCCGCGCGTCAAGCGGAAGGCCCGGGTTCGATTCCCGACTCTGGTATTTTTCACATAGTTGGTATAAAAATCATCCTTCCACTCCAAATTTTCTAAACTACATGACTTATTTGACTTGCGTTAGAAGTTGAAAGATTGCCAGCTCGCAAATATGAAAATATCGCTGCAAAGTAGCCTGGGGAAAAAAAAAAATAATAATTTAAAAAAATGCAAGTTTCATCAATAGTAGCTGAGAAACCACCCCCGTTTAAATTATCCATCCAATAAAAGGAGACTAAAACGGCATTGAAATCGGTCCTTCGTTCTGCAGCTACATTGCGACACACACAACAGACAAATGCTTCAAACTTATAATACTCCTTTTTTATTGTCAAAAAAAAAAAAAAAAAAAAAAAAAAAAAATGTAAGTTTCATTAAAAGTAGCTAAGAAACCACCCCGGTTAAATTATCAATCCAATAAAAGGAGGCTAAAACGGCATTGAAATCGGTCCTTCGTTCTGTAGCTACACACACACAGACAAATGCTTCAAACTTATAATACTCCTTTTTTATGGTCGGGAGATTAAAAAAAAAAAAACACTACTGCAATCCATGGCACAATACTGTACGAAATTGACGGGCGGATCAGAGACAATGTTTTAGGCTGACATCCAGAAAGTTTGGTTCGCCGTAATGTCCAGTCTGCTTATTCGTCTGCTTTTTTCCTACATAAGTTGTGTCAGAATGCATAACTTCTTGATGTAAATTCTTAACTTCTGGATGTGAATGCATAACTTCTTGACGTAAATGTTATTTCTTTTTTAATTGTCTTCAGTTTCCCCCCCCCCCCCCTCCTTCCCATGACTCGGTTCGTGACGGGGACACGTTATAATTAGGTGCACATTTCCTTTTAACAAGCGCACACCCTTCCGTTACTAAAACACGTTCTCCTCAACATAGCACTATCTGGTGTTTCAGATGCCTCACTTTCGTTTTAAATGCAACCTTGTAACCGCAGTGAACTTTTCTTAAACGGCGGTCTCCTGCAGTTTTTTGAGTTACTTATTCGACTGTTCAGTCGATATGTAATCCCAGCTGTTACTAACGTTCTTCTTCACACCTGAGTGGATATAAGTTTTTTTTTTTTTTTTTTTTTCTTTTCCCCTCTTTGAAATAGAAATTTCGTTATAGCTCTGAAAAATGTAAACAGTGATAAATAAATACAAATATTACTACATCGGTTCAAATAAATTGGTACACTTGTATGAAAAGCAGATTTGTATAATTAAATAAAATAGTGGTTTGAATAAAAAAAAAAGGGGGGGGGGGAAATAATCTTTTTAAAATTTCATGCCCGAGTGAATATATAGAATAAAAATAAAAGTTTTATTTTGTTTTAACTTTGAAATACAGAGTGATTAATAAATGTAAATATTAGTATATAAGTTCAAAATAAGTTGCTTCAATAAATATAGACTTTTTTTTTTTTTTTTGAGAGAGAGGGGGGGGGGGTAAAATAATCTGGCACTTTTTTTTTTTTTTTTTTTTTCACAGCTGAGTGCATATCAAAATAGTGATTTTTTTTTTTTTTTTTTTTTTTTTTGGGGGGGGGGGGGAGATCTGAAATACAAACAATTGTTAAGAAGCGAAAGTATTGGTATAAAAGTTGAAATAACTTCAATTGTATAAAAAATGTGTATATGAATAAACAATTTTTTTGTTCTATAAAACATTACTTTTTAGAATTGATACTTTTATATTCTTTTTAAATGCAAAGCTTCCATTTTAATTTAACAAATTAAATCTATTTAATGTTATTATTTTTTCTATCTGCTTTGTTAACCTGGTTTACAACGATATAAGTGAAACTTATTCCATTTTGAACTTAATCGAGCATAGCAATTAATACTGAAAAACCCGAAAAAATTGTACATGATTATCATTTGATTGTGTGATTAATTTTTATCGGGTAATGTCAAAATTCCCTTTTTAATCTATGTTCTGCCTTTTTAAATACCTGGCATGTCTATCAAATATTTAATTGAAGTGTTGAAAGAAGTTTGTCGTACTCAATTTCGTTGCGCAAAAAAAAAAAAAAAAAAAAAAAAAAAAGTCTTTCGCAGGATTTTATGTACGAACCATATTTTTTATTATTCAAAATACAGAGCCTTATATCGATAAATACTCTCAAGAAAAAAAAAAGTCTCAAATTACGGTACATGTACTGGCAGCAGTGTTTCCAGTGTGTAGCGTACATTATTTTTATAGCGCATATAGCACATAGAAAATGTATCTAAGCTAGGATGTACGAACGTGCTCTGGAATAAACAAATAGTACCTATACTATGTATTTACGAGGTACAAATTATTTTGCAATATAAATGCCTGTTTTAGCTCATGGGGCATATATTAAGTACCGTAAAAATACCTTATTTATACGCTAAGTAATGAAGATGATACAAATACCGTATAAGTTATAGTACTTCTTCTATTTTACGATTTTTTTTTTCCTTTTTTTTACTGTATATATAATACATCATATATATGTCGCCGAAAAGAATAAATATAACCCAGCTAACTTTTTAAAATTTTATTGCTGTGAAGAAAGTCTGTCGTTTCTGAATTTGGCTCCAAAAGGGCGCATCTCTATATTATATTTCGAGGAGCCAAACAATATCTGTTTGTGTGTGAAAATAATTCATATACAAGATCTGCATCTCACTTTCTGTTATAGGAAGAAATCATATGAAAGATTTATTATAGCATACCATGTATTAAATATACAAAATGATGAACCGTTATATCGGTATGCACACTCTAAAAAAAATATTTTATCCTAAATTATGGTACATATACTGGCAGCAGTAAGCGCAGTATATGTTCTATATATATATATATATATATATATATATATATATATTTAATAGCATGTGCACCACATAGAAAAAATGTTTGGGGTCCGAACGGTGCTCTAGAATAAACGAATGGTGCATATACGTCATATTTACCAAACACCAGTTAATTTATGATATAAATACCGTTTATAACTCATGCGACATACATACTATATATATATATATATATATATATATATATATTTCCTTTATGTACCGTACAAATAATGTACTTATACCATATGCAATCAAAGTGGCATAAATACCTTATAAATTAACGTATTTTATGATTGTTTTACGGTATATATAATACACCATATGTATATCACACACACAAAAAAAAAAAAAAGTTACTTTATAGAATTTTATAGTATTGTGTACATGAAGTTCAATGACTATTGAATTTCTTTCGAGTTCAATGCATTCTTCTAGTATTCGGGAGGTATTTTTAAAGGTGTTGGTGCATGTATACATACGACTCTACTTATATTTACACTATTTCGTTTGTCTTCTATATATGATGAAGATGATACTCACCTGAATATTTGCTGAGTAAATACATAACGTAACCGTTTCAAAATACTGACTTCTCTCTTTCACCAACAGTTCCGTTACGCACTGTCGGCGTGGCTTTTTTCTGCTTCTATTTACAGATCAATGGTTTTAGTTTTAAATAATATATATAAACTGATTCAGTGCAACATAAACATGTATTGTTCGGGCTCTTTATGCAGAAAGTGAATAGGAAATATTTTTCATCAACCATGATTTTCATATTTCTCTCATTTTTCTAGCTCCAACTTACATATTTCAAATGTTTTAAGACTACGAATAACTAGCTTTGTGTTGTCATTTATGATTTGAAATTAGTTTATCTTGCACAAAAAAGTAAAATGTTTAATATTTTATTTAAAAATAAATTGTTAAGATTGACTGTACTGTTTTTAGTGAATGCATTAGTTAACTTAAACAGTTAAAAAAAAAAAAAAAAAAAAAAGTTAAAGAAAGAAAAAAAAAACTTTGATATAAAAGAGCATTAAGATATACTATATATTAGTTTATTTAAAAAGAAAAGGTGTTTATAGGGGTAAGTAGTGGACTGATAGCAGTAAATTTCCCAAGTCTGACACTAGCGACTTTGATACATTTTTGTTTTCAAATGTTGGACACATGGGAAAGTATTAGATAAGATGAATGATATTGGATTAATTGTAAATTTAATATAAATATTGATTCTATAAAATTTATTCATTGTTAAGGACGCTGAGCGATATTTCTGTTATTAAAATAATTATTTGAAACCGAAGTTACTTTTTGAATGTTAATCATTCTGAACTTTAAAAAGTGTTTATCAACAATTTCTCTTCATTTTTTTTTTCTTTTCTTCTATTTAAATTTTATACATGATCAGAGACATACTATTGTGACACTAAGATATTTTTTCATTTTATCTCTGTTTTTCAAAAATAATTTAATTTAGATTGGATTATATATTATGTATATTCACAACTTTAAAATAAAACGTTAAATATTTACCAGATGTTTAAATTTTAATATTTTTAACAGATACAACTTAGGTAATAAAAATTCATTCATTTTGTAGCTGTATTTCTGTTTTTGTAATCATATGACAGCTCATTTTTTCTTATTTTGAATATACTCATGAAAAGAAATCGGCAAATGTCGGTTACAACTCAAAAGGGTCTCTAAAAAATTTAACATAGTGGTATCCCAGAATGTCTTAGACAGAGATGTGCAAGTGAATAAGGCTGTGTTTCACATTTTGAGCAGCTACTTTTGAAATTTTCTTAAACTGCAAATTCATTATATAGCTGTAGGTATAATTATGTATATAAGTGTTAGGTATAATTCATTATACCTATATATTCCCTCTCTATAATGCAAACTTATGTAATATAGTATGCTAAATTATCGGATAGCTAAAATTACTTTTCAATGGCATTTTAAATGTTATACTAATGAAAATTTTTAATTTGAATTAGAAATAGGATGTTGGAATAATGATGATAATAATAGGAATAATTATGATTATAGAAATAATAATGATGATAATAATAAACTTATTGTGTAGCAATATGTAAGTGAATGTATTTTATTTCAAAATGATAATGACGTATTAAAAACATGATGAGGTATATTTGATAATTCAAACTAAGACAACAAGTAATGTAATTTTCATTCAAAGTGATGTATAACGATTGGAAATTTTTAAATAAAAACAGAAAGAGTGAGTTCAATATAAACTTTCTGTGTTGTTTATTTTTACTCTTAAATATTATTGAATTTTAGTTCTATGTTAATAAAACATTAGATTTATTTGCTTAGTATCAAAATTTCATTTCTGCAAATACCAATGAATCGAGTCTTTTCAAGTTTAGAAGTAATTCTGCTAATTTAAAAGAAAAATAATTTCATAATCTTAATATCGTTAAGTATGATTTCGTTCAAAATCCACTTTATTGCACTGATCATTTTTTTTTTTTTTTTTTTTTTTTTTTTTTTTTTTAATGAAAAAGTTGTTTTTCAAGGAGATACAAGAAAAAATACCTATCTAGACATTTTTTCCTAAGTTATCAGGAAGATATATTTATATATTCTAGAATCTAATGGAAAATGTCGTACTTCATTTTATCAAGACAGGAAATGTTAAAATAGAAAGTAATAAGAAACAAGCTTAGACTTCTAAGCTATATTGACTTCATTACGATCGTCACCTCTGTTTTGAAGAATAGAAAATGTTGGGGAGGGGGGGGGGGGTTCCTTGCAAGGGAGAGAAAAAAGTCTGAATCACTTTAGTCAAATCCTATTTATATCTTACTTCCCCCCCCCCCCTAATATTATGAAAAGATATTCTCCTGTGCCGGATGGTAATTGCAATTGTTAAATTTTACATCAAATTTATTGAGACAAGAAAGGTTTAAAATAGATGCTAGCAACAGGTTTTAATTTATCTAGTTTGTAATATGATGGCGATTTATAAATGCTAAAGTGATACATTCTTCTTGAAATGTTTATTTAAAAAGCTATTTTCATTCATTTTGTGTAAGAAGTAAATATGTTTTCATGCGTTAAGATTTTCAATTTGTGTTGTTTACATAACACATTTCTCTCTCTCTCTGTTAAATCGAAAATTTTCTTTTTTCCTCCAATACATTGATTGACTTTAAAATCCAGGCATGTATTTTTTTTTTTTTTTTTTTCTTTTCTCGTAAAGAAGTTTTGCCCTAATCCCTCATCATCAGACAACACAAAGAATACTTTTTCTTTAATTAAAAACAACTTTTTCAATAAACTATAAATTACGAATACTCGAAATAATTTTTTCAGCTCAAAATATTTAAGAACAATCTTCATCAGGCTAGGAAAAAAAAAAATAAATAAATAAATAAAAGCACGAAAGCAGCACTGTATTGCTACATTTCTATTAAATACATATCTATAAATCATTTGTCAAACTACCTATTACGCATTATATATTCTGCGTAAGTACTTTAACTTATTACTAATCATCTGTACTCAAATTATCACCGTGACAATTTTATTAGAAAAAAATCTTATTTAAAATTTAATTATATGTTTGTATTTTCATCTATCTTTTGTTTGCTGAGTGTTACTTCCCTCATCCTAATATATATTTTTTCTTTTACTATCTGATGCTACTTAAATTCGATTCCATTGTAAAAACAATGGACAGATGTAAGTGTCTAAATTGTAAAATGCCTGAATTTTTAAGGTCTCTAAATTCTAAAATGTCCGAATTTATAAGTGTCTAAGTTGTAAAATTTGTAAACTGTAATACGTCTGAATTTCAGATATATCAACATTATTCAGACACTTATTTCAGTTCATTTTTAGAATTTTTTTGAAATGTCTTTAAGTTGAGACATTTGTAGGAGATGATGATAAATTACAGATAAATGACAAACCTGATATTGTTACATATTTATGTACGCGTTTTCAGACACATTTGTTTCAATGTAAAATTCTCTTATTTACAGTGTATCAGACAAGAAATGGACCCCGCTAAGTATATCTAGCCTCCCGCTGTTTGATGTTTATTTAATTTCCCTATTTCCAGTTTAATTTCTATGGAATTATTTGTTATTTGATTGATCTTCCTGTTTTTACGTGTTACCCATTATGAAAATTAATCATTCAAAAGTAAACAAGTATTGAAACATTAAAAAAAAAAAAAAAAAAAAAAAAAACTATGGGCAAAATAAAGTTCTGTTTCCAATAACTTCTTTTATTTTCCCCTCTCCCCAAAAACTATAATATGAATTCTCTAAAAGGGAATTTCTTTAAAGAAATATTTTTAAATTAAAAGAAAAAAAATGTTTTTACTTTTTAAAATATATTTACTTGAACAATTAATCGTAGAAAATGATAAACAAATAAATATATATTAATAAATCAACCATGCCGTACTTAATATTTTTTAATTCGTATAAAAAAAAAAAAAAAAAACTCGGTGGTTTATACAACTTTATTTCGATTTTAAACGTTTGTTAGGTATACTGTAATATAGTAAGATCGCTTTAATATTATTTTAAAACATCACTCGCTGTAGTATTTATTATTAAAACACCATTTGAGTTTTATCCACTTAGCCCCTAAAGTAAGTGAAATATAGAACAAACTTTGAGCGCACAAAATATTTATTGTTCTATCCAAATTCTTTAATGTTTTTTTTTTCTTTTTACATTTTTGTTTTTCAGAAAACCATTTCACGCCTTTTTATTTTTTAAAGGATTCACAGTTTGGGCCGAAACGTGGAGCATTCTGTAAGGAAAGGCTGTTATGTCACAATGAGTCCCGATTTAGATTGATAGCTAGGTTGGGATTGAGTAACCAGATACGCTCACGATTAAATTTTTATTTATGAGAAAACCATAATTAAATTAACGTTACGTTAAACTTGTAAGACTAATTTCGAAACATCGTTATTATTGTGGTTTTCGCGTTCTAACATTGTATGAGGGAAAGTTAGATTACAGGTGCAAAATGAGAATGTTGATCTATAGATTTGAATAGGGAATTATTATTTTTAATTTTAAATTGTCTCTAAGCTGTCTAAAAATCAATAATAATAATAATAAATGGAATTTAAGATGTTAATCTATCTTCAAAATAACTAAGATTATTTAGCAATTTAATGTTTTTTACGGTAAAAGAGAAAATTCATAGGATTTGCGAGACATTGTTAGGGCTATAAAAGTCTGCCCTTTTTTTTAAATATGTTCCATAGAATTTTGTAAATACTGAAAAGCTAGAAGGCTTTTCTAAACGAAATAGCAGAAATCGAAAAAATAACGAAAAAAAAAAAAAAAAAAAAAAAAAAGCAGAAATAAAAGAACGATATCGCATATTTTCTTCGATAATCACTTCTAGGCATTAAAAAAACGATTTATTCTCGTACACTTAATTTCTAGTAATTTATAGAACAAAAATTGTATATACTGTATATGTTGCCCTTTTTTTTTTGTTAAATGTTTTGATTCTCGGGGATATATGAAGTAACAAACTTACGTCTTATTAATAAATGCCTGTTGAATCTGTAAGAAGAATGAGCAAAAATTACTTTGCATGTGATTTAAAAAAAAAAAAAAAAAAGCCTTGTTTCAGTTAGACGCAAAACCCTGTACTGTATTAAAAGGAACTTGTTAAAAAATATATAAAATCAGTGTATTAAAAATATTCTATTGAAGGGGGGGGGGGGGGGGAACCCTTTATCTAAAACAAATACAAAAAGTTCGTTATTTTAAAGGTCTATCTTTGGCTTTTTCTTTCAGATTTCCCTTATTGCTATTATTATTTTAAATTTCATTTCCTACATTACTTCAATCGCAATATAATTTTATAGGGCAAAATATTTTAAACCTCCGTATTAAATTGAAACGCACAGGCGGAAGGAAATCTTCATATAAGAATAGTTCCAGTACGTGACTTTCAGTGACACGTATCATGAGATTCGGCCTTTTTTTCATGGTATGAAATGACGTAACTTCCGTCTAGAGGTCTCATCACTTTTTTTTCCTCCAACGCAAAGTAACAGTTCTCTTACACAAATGATGAAATATTTTTTTATGAAAAATCGAGCTTTTTCGCAATGGAAATGTTTTCTAATTCATAGTAACAGCCCCAAAAATATATGAAACTTTTTAATGAATTTTTGATATTATCCAAACCAAATGGTATTTTTAATGCTTCTACGTTTGAATTTTAGGTAGGGGATTTTGATTCCAGTTCAAAATAACCTTAAATTACTTTATCAGTTCTTCAAAGCATGAATTAGCTTATCGTATTTTTTCTTTTTTTTTTAGTTATAATCGTATGTGATTATTGCAACAAATACTACGCACACTAGTCAATGAATTAGAAACCTTAGATTAATATTTTATTAGATTTTTTTTTTTTTTTTTTTTTTTTTACACATTGGACTTCCTTTTACACAGATAACAGCCTGTATTCAAAAGGACATCGATTCTACGAGCTTCTGGGATGCATGAACGCCCAGAGAATACCATACATTGACGTGTTCCACATAGGGTACCTATATTACTAATCTTATTACTTATCTTATCGAGGCATCCTAGTTACAGACTTTAAGATCCTGTAACTTGGATGGAAGAGGAGATTGTGGTCGGATGCGCCTTTCCAACATGTTCCAAACATTTTCTTTTGGATTAGGGAAGCTGTTGGAAGTCAGACTGATGTTCATTAAACCAATCTCGAACGATTATTGCACGATGTATAGTTGATGTATCGTCCACGAATTATCCGTCATTTACGGAGGAAAAATGTAACATTGCAATATGCACTTGATCTGCGAATGTGTCCAGGTAATGTTTTTATTTACCCTTGCATAGCACTAAGGGATTACTTCCATACCAGCAGAACATTCCGCACTCTAGGATATCAGGTTTTGCTTACTTACGACGCTAGCAATCAGTTGTAGAGACTCTGATAGGTTTCTAATTCATCGGCCAGTGTGTGTATAAAACTAATATTGAGAGATTCAAAACAAATAAAAGTTACGTTATTAAAAATTTCCTCTGAGTTTTTTGACAGAATGACTTAGTTTTGGATAAAGATAAGTCAAATTATATCATACACAAATGACTAATTATATTTGTCCAAGTAGACAAGAATAAGTAAATTTCAAGAAGTGCAATATTAGTAGTAAAAAATTTCACCTTTTTGGTCAATTGGCAAATTATTGTGAGATATACCCAGAAAACTCACAAAGTGATTGAAAAATATATAGGTATTCGAGATTGGGTTGCAATATATTTTTTGCAAGAATGTGTTTATAAATTTCCAACATTTAGTTTTGTCAATATTTACACAATAGATACACAATGCGGAAAAGGAAAAAATATCCATGTTAATAAATCAAAAACAGGTTGCATATTAAGGCCACCTAATCGCCCTCCGTGGAATTTTCTTAAAGGTTCTAGCCCATATTCACGCGAGTTTCGTTGTTTGTTTGAGAGTTATGTTGATTGACTGCGCTAGGACCCTAGGCCTGAGGGGGAGTGTCCTACGTGGGGACATTCTAAGGGTTCCTAGATCGTTTATTACGGAAGCTTCGGAGAAATCCACGGAAAACTCCGAACGGCTAGGCGGACGAGCGTGATCTGGGACTGCCCTCGGCACATCACGTCTACCAGCTTTGAGAGCAGAACCTCACGAGAGTTTCGGAGAAAACCACTAAAAACTCCGAAAACCTAGGTTGACGATCGTAACCTAAGTTCGAATCCAGCGCCTTCTTTCCAACTTTAACAAAAGAACACCTCTCGGCCTCAGGTGGGGATTGTACACAAGATCACATGGGAAAATATCGTGTATTATCATTTAATAATGATAAAATAAATAAAGAAATAAAATAAACCACATTTATTTCCTCCAAAACAGTGTCATATTTAAAAATAGTTACTACTTGTTGATCATATCTACGTAGCTGACTTGCTTCGAAAATTTAAATAAGCTGCCAATTTTATAATACCTTTTTATAAAAGACTATTAGCTTTAAAAATAAATAAAACTTTTTAAATTAATAAAATCTTGAATACGTGTAAATGTTATAAATGTCTATGTAAAAAAAGTAATTCATGCGTTCTTTACACAATAAAAAAAAAATAATTAAAAAGCAGCATTTCAAAAGAAAAAAAATATTTAAACTACGATCTCTAAATAAAATTTTTTCATTAAGTAATTGTTATAAGATTCACATTTAGAGAAACCATTTAGATAATCCATTCAGCACTACATATTTAAATTTAGGAATGTTATTAAAAGATAAAATTAACTAAAGAATATATATATTTTAAGTCTAATAAAATATTCTTTTAAAAGAAAATATAATTTAACATTTTTCTATGTTTAATTTAAAATTAAATTTTCAAATACATATTAAAAGAAATTGCTCAGTTTACTAGTCAATTATTATTCCAAATTAAAGATCCTACCTTGACAATCTTAATCTTTTACCTGGCTGTTTTAACATTCTTATATTTATTAATATACATTAATTCATATGGATCTCGCAATAAAACGCTAATATATTTTCCCTTTAGTGAGATAAGAAATTTTATATCAGAGTTCCTTTAATTTTATTACGATAAAATTAAATTATTATTAACTATATATATTTTATCTCTCTCGAGAATTGAATTTTCATTTAATAATATACTTTTTACGACTATTTTTTTTATTCCAAGAAGAAAGAACATCCTTTATTAAAAAGCAAGTAATATGTTAAGCTTTGTATGGAAATATTTTTTCCCTTTTTACAGAAAATTAAAAATAAATTTTTAAACATGTTTCGCAAAATAAAAGACAAAATAAAACGTTAAAGGTCCTTAGAGGCCAGCTGTCTTTAAAATTTTTCATTTTAAAATCTATTTTTTATAAGCATATTCAAGATTTCTTTTTATATAGTACACATACAGTCTCATGTTTCCAATTTAAAAATATTCATCGCATAAACTTTTAACTTTTATTAGTCATTTTTGTTTATAATCGTAACGTTAATATAAATGTCTTTTAGATTTTTTTTTTTTTTTTTTGAGTGGGTTGTGGAGGCGGGGAGAGATAAGTGTAATTAAAAAAAGATAAACTTTTCTTTGTGTCGGCCTTTTCTTGTGGCTAAATTAATTTACTCTCCCAAAAAGCTCTAAAAACCTTAATTAGCTC
Source organism: Salticus scenicus (assembly GCA_963930645.1). Taxonomy (NCBI): domain Eukaryota; kingdom Metazoa; phylum Arthropoda; class Arachnida; order Araneae; family Salticidae; genus Salticus; species Salticus scenicus. The sequence continues at coordinate 299,169,427 of OZ005651.1, forward strand.
GTTGCAGTTGTACATTATGCAAAATTGTTTGTGTGACAGTAAAAATGCACTCTTGTATTTTTCAAGCTTTGAAATTCAGGGCTAATTAAGCGTTATTCATTAGAATTAATTTTTTGGTAGAGCTTTCTGTAAAGAAAGATACGTCCGATTCCTTGTAAGTAAGATTTGTGGTTTAATTGAAGTTATTCATTAAATTTGTTTAGCATCTCCCATGAGGCTTCGCGGCTTTAATTCGTTTCTTTTATTTCTTTTGAAGGTTTGCCGATCTAGCGGAGAAAAGGTAAAAATGTATCCGCACAATTTATAATGCATAGAAATCTTCGGTTTTCTTGATTTATAATGTATTAAATCAGCTAATCACGGTATTAAAAAAATTCTTTTCTTGACTTGTTTTAACTTCTTTCAACAATAGTAGAAATTTATTTTGCGCAAATTTTTAATTCTGTAAATAGCTTTTTAGAGTTTTACTGATTTAGTGAAGAAGAAACGAACGTGTCAACGATTTAAAATGTCCAGAGTTCTTCAGGTTTCTTCATTTATCACTTGTTAAATTTTTTAAGTGTTAACGTTGTTTTATTATTATTATTAACTACTTTTCACTGTAAATATTTATTCATTTATTTTAGCAACTTATTTTTTTTTTAACTTATACAAAGTATAAGGAAGTTTAGTAATCCCGATTTGTGAAATGGATTTTATATATCTCATAGCTCAAAAACAAATCGTAAATTGTTGCAAATTTATATTCGTGTCTGTCATGATGTCTAGTTGTACACCTACAACTTTGGTCTTAACCCCTTAACGCGCGCTGTCCTCACTGCGAGGACGCAAAATTTAAGATCCAGCTGCAAAAATTCATCCCGGAAATTTTTTAGCAAAAACTTACGTTTATAACACAACAGAAAAGGCCGGCTTTTTTACCCTTAAAATTTAAAATTTCTTTTGGTTTAATTTAGATCATGAATTCCGGTGGCAGTATAATTTAAATGATCTGAATTGTCTTTCGCCGCAAAGGGTTAATACGAGCTTCCGTTTTAGAGGTATCTACGGTTTTACGATTTTTTGTGACGTCTGTATGTAAGTATATATGTGTGTGTGTACGTATCTCGCATAACTCAAAAATGATTGAACGTAGAATGTTGTAAATTGGTATATAGGTTTGTTATGACATCTACTTGTGCACTTCAATTTTTGGTATTACTGCGACTTTCCGTTTTGGAGATATTTACGAAAATCATATTTACAATGACCAAAAATATAAAGGTTTTGTCCATTATATATGACATACTATCATAGATATTTTTAAACAAGCTAATGATAGAGCCTGTAATGATATCGTTATGAAAGTTGTCGACGTTTTTGCGTGGAGTTAAGTTATTCTCATAAGCAGGTTCTACTTGACGAATGCATTTTATTTAATGACTATTCAGCTGTAATGTCATTGTTATGAAAGTTGTCGACGTTTTTGTGTGCAGAAAGTTATTCTTAAAGGCACATGCAGGTTCTAGACGACGAATGCACTTTATTTAATGAATATTTAGCCCTCAATGACATTGTTATAAAAGTATTCGACATCACTTTTTGCGTGTAAAAAGTACATAAGCAGGTTCTAGTCGAAAGAATACATTTATATTTAATGACTAGTCAGCTCGTAGATAGAGCCTGTAATGATATTGTTATGAACGTTCTCGGCTTGTTGCATGTAAAAAGTAATTCTTAAAGACATGCAGGTTCTAGTCGGCCAATGCAATTCATTTAATGAATATTCAGTAGATATCGCCCGTAATGAACTTGTCTTCTCGACAGTTTTGCGTGTAGAAAGTAGTTTTTAAGAACATAAGCAAGTTCTAGTCATGCATTGGATTTAATGAATATTCAGAACGTAGATAGAGCCCGTAGATGGAATTGTTATGAAAGTTGTTGATATTTTTGCTTGTAGAAAGTAATTCTTAAAGACATAAGTAGGTTCTAGTCGAAGAATGGATTTTTCTTTAATTGGATATTCAACCTGTAGATAGAGCCCGTAATGATATTGTTAAAAAAGTTGTCGGCATTTTTGAGTGTAGAGAGTAATTCTTAAAGATATAAGCAAGTTCTAGTCGATGAACGGACTTTATTTATTAATATTCAGCCCGTAGATAGAGCCCGCAATGATATTGTTATGAAAGTTATCTACATTATTGCGTGTAGAAAGTAATTCTTAAAGACATAAGCAGGTTCTAGTTGATGAATGCATTTTATTAATGAGTATTCAGGAAACAGTTTAGGAAACACTTTTGTGCTATAAAAATCAATAATCAATGAATATTCTCGAAACAATCCAACGAAACGGTCATTCTAAAATAAACACTGCTAATTACACTACAGCGTAGAAGTTTTACTAATTTAGGAACAACCGAAATTTTCGAAGTCTAAATGAAATTTGCAATCATCGAGAGTGTTGTCACAGTGGTGCATAGAATTTTCGAGGTAATAATTCAGTAAAAAACTACCATCTGTTTCCCTTTTTACAGGTGTACCGTATAAAAAGTAGCACAGTATTGTCATAGAGGTGCATAGAATTTTCGAAGTAATAATCCAGTAAAAAACTACCATCTTTCATATAGAAAGTAGCACGTAAGATATAGGCAAGTTTTAACCTACAATCACCAATAATCACTTTTTTTTTTTTTTTTTTTTTTTTTAAATAGTCTTGTTAGTCACTTATAGAGTTTTCAAAGAATTTGGTTCTGCGCTATAAATCAATGAAAGATTGTGGAAAATTCCAGAACTGTGTTCTTCTTGAAGTTTGAGCTTCCAAACTTTGCCAACCCTAAACTACAAATGTTCGCCAAATTCGATGCCAAACCGCCAAAATCGATGACAAGACCAAAATCTGCGTTGGCTGCAAACTTAGCGGCTTGGCGAGATTAGCGATCAAATTTGGTGGAAAACATTGTTTCAGGACAGCCAGAATTAATAAATCTTTTCTCAATTTTAACAGAATTTATTGTTTTCGTAAAATATATCGTTTCTCGTCGCTAACTTTCACCAAAGAGGACAAAAGTAGGCCATCTAAACTCGAATGATTTTTAATTGAACTCAAGCTGTTAATTTGTCAATGAGAGATTCTGTAATAAGCCGTGGAGTACTATTCCTGAAAAAATTACTATATTTGTCTCCGCGTGATAGATAACTTAATTATCGTGATTTTTTTTTTTTTTTTTTTTTGTGGCAGGATTAGCCTTTTTTTTTTTTTTTTTTTTAAATGCATTGAATTGAATTTTTATTTCTATAAAAACGAGGCTTTCTTTAATGCCTTATAAATTTTTGTTGTACATTTTGGTTTTTTTTAAGGATTTACAGATTGTGAGGAATAAGCAAAACATGTCCAGGATATTTTAAGATATATACTGAAATCTTTAACTTGATTATCTACTTCATAACTACCTGTTTGAATTATTTCTTGACAGTCAGACCTGCTTTAGCAATCGTCAGAATTTTAAACTAATTTTGAATTATTTAATCACGAATTTGTATATAAATAAATATATGTGTGTTCGTTTTCCATGAAAAATATTAAACTATTTTTCTTTTTTAACCTCATGAATTTTTAATCTATATTTTATTATACATTCGAAAGTATAATTGTATTCGGGGGGGGGGGGGGGGTGTATATTTGAAAATGTTATTTTTGAGTTAATATATTTCCTCAAGTTTACTATCTATCTATGAAGCATTTAAAACTTGTTAATTGATAATACCTATAGTGATAAGAGTGTAGAATGTATTGATTGATAAATTTATCCACATCGCATCCATCTTGCTAACTGACATGACAAATACAGTAGAGTCTCGCTTATCCGAGGCAATGTTGACAGAGGGTACCACGGATAATCGAAAACTCTGATAACACGGGCTCTGTCGTAAATCGAAGGGTAAACATACGATAAAGATTAAAATGGATGAAAATGTAGTCAATGAAGTGAAAGAATACATATATTGCATTTTTAATTGACTACATTTAAATATGTAATACAATACATACACATATAAATTATAAAATATAGTGATGTATAGTAAAATTTGTCAAAGTTTTCTACTCCGTTTGTCAAAAGCCACGCCTCCTCTGGGACGTAGCATTTTCGGGACTACCTCGGTTAACCCGAAACTCGGTTAATCGGGGCTCTACTGTATGAACTTTCGTGTTTTCTTTTCTTTTTGATTCTTTTCAACCGTGGCTTCCTGCGATTCAATATCTATTAGATCGTAGGGAGCCATGTTCCAACACAGCAGAAAAGTGATTTCGGTGTTCGGTCTGTCTCTGTCTGTCCGTGCTCTAACTCCCGTAAATATTCATGGAATTCTTTGAAACTGATGTGTCATTTAGTTCACTATGGAACGTTCTCTATTAAAAATGGAGTAAATACCATCATTGGTTTGTATATAGGGACAGCCGAAAGTATTCCAAAGCGTTGCGTTCTATGAGAGAGATTTCTATAAACCATGTTTTAATATCTTTTGCAGAAATCTTAATGAAATTCATATCTATTATTTATAAGCATTATTAAATCGTTAATTGTGAGTTATGACCACGTTTTGAAATCTTTTGAGGGTTAAACAAACAAGAGATATGTTTCAAAATTAAATTCGGCCCACTGTAAACATACAGTCCCAAACTGCGATTCGAATCTGGTACTTCTGAATATTCAACAATAACCTTACTACTAGGTTTTAAGGTAGCTATGAATTCTCGGAAACATATTTCTTTATTAGGTATAATTATATAAATTATAGATAAAAGAATGAATCTGTGACACAAATACACATTTTATGCAAGACTGACTGAAATGCATTAGAATAATCTAACCTTATCTTGCATGTCTTATTTAAAAGATTAAATGAAACGTCCAAACCATGCAAATAATTTAGTGGTAAGTCGAGAATATTATTCCTCTATATCTTTTATTAAATGAACTTATATTAAATTTTCATTGTTAAAATTTAATTTATTAACACACAGCACATATTTCAATTTTCTATTTCTATCATATGCAGCGAAAGATTCTCTAAACACAGGAAAAGTTTTTGCATTTAGACATTGAATGACGCAGTTAATTTAATTTCACACTGTTCATTAAAAGTGAACAAAAGCATAGATGTATATTATTAAAACGTGCAACTTAGTAGAATCCATTTGCATGATACGATCCTTTCTCTAGATGAGAGTAACTTTTCTCTCGACAATTAGTTAACTTTAGCTATAGGCTATTTTTCTTATTACAGGATGAGCAACTTAAAACCGGCTAGAACTGCAATTATTAACGGCTGACGCCTGTATACCTAAAATCATTGCTACTAGAGAGTCATTGTTACTACCGCAACCGATAGTCCATTGTTTGTTAATTGCAAGCTGTTCACGTTTCAATGCAGTATATTCTGTATCGTTATGTTAAGTGTGGTGCAAGTGTTGTGATTAATGTGGAGTGTATTTTAACAATAAAATATCTAATTTGATTCTCGAAAGGATTGTTTTAGACGAAATTTTGGATTCCAGTCGATTTTGTAAAGAAAATTCTGAAATATTACATTTAAAGAATACCCGTTTTCAGCTGAAATATTATAGTTAAAGTATGCCCGTTTTCAGCCCACCCATGAACAAAATTGTGCTGTAACAAATGTAAATTTGTCCTGTCTTTAATAAACATAATGTTTTAATGTCTCCTTCAGATATATATATATATATTAAAAATACTGACAAGAGTTTACTGTAATTATAAATTAATAACATTCATTATATAATAGTTAATGGATATTGCGATACTGCCTCTACCGTAAGATATATTTTTCTGATATATCAACGTCCACAAAGTAAATTCATTTAGTTCATTTTCTATATTTTCATTTTTTTTTTTTTTTTTTTTTTAGTTAAATATCAAGATTTTCATGTACATGGACAGATATTTAAAGCTTAATTTATAATATATTAGAAAAAGGTATAGATGTAATGATGAATTATTATTTATGACATTCGAATTAAATATGCTGCTATTGCGCTATTAATTTAAATGTGTTGTCTTTTTGATTCTGTGTGAATAGTAATAATTTTGAAAATAAATTCTTTCTTAATGGTACCTGTTACAATATATTGGTAACCTGTATGTATGTCTTTAAATGCCTTAACCCTAGTTTGTGCTATATATCGGCTAATTAACTCATATTATATATATTTGGTTTTCTTCCATATTTTTATATGATTTTCATTTGTGTTATTTCTCATTTGGTGTAAATTGGACCTTGTGTACTGTAAATTCTTGCCAAATGCATACAGTACAACAGAAATTGACACCTTTTTGCATACAACGGACAATCAGTAACCTTGAAGACTTATTGTATAATTGTATTCCTACATTTTATAGGAGTTTTAATAATATTTCTTCCTATATATATATATATATATATATATATATATATATATTTTTTTTTTTTTTTTTTTTTTTCACACTGTTATCATGCTGCGTAGTTGCGGATGTTTATATACATTTTTCAAATATCTTTTGTAGTATAAATATATTTTATAATTCATTTGGTCATCATTAAATATTGCTGTACAGATTGTATAATATTTAAAAAAATATTTGATTTAGTTTACATAATTTGGTTTATAAATATCAATAATAAAAATTTTTGCCTAATAATAATAATAATAATAATAATAGTAGTAGTAGTAGTAGTAGTAGTAGTAGAAAAAAAAAAATCTCCATTTTAACTTTTTTCTTTGTAATCAAATGGCCTTGTTGTTGTTTCTAATGCCACTCGGAAATTCCGAGCCCCGTTAGTGGAGATACTCGGATTTAAGGCAGGGTGCGCCTTCCGTTTTCCAGAGGAGCACCACTAGTGAAGAAGAACGACTTAGCTCAGGAAGCTGGCGAAAGATGGCAGCACCAGCAAACAACAGGAACTCTAATTTTGATCCAGATCAAGGCCGAGTTAAACCCATGTTCCGGTGCCCCTAGAGGTATAATTTTTCATGGGAACTTGGAGGACTTTGCGATCACGACGGAATTTAACGTGCACCAGTCGCCATTAGCGTACACGGCGGTCTTCGGCCGGCTCGGGGACCGAAACCGCAATCTTTCGATTACGAACTAGCTGCTCTTACCGACCAGGCTACCGCGGCCCTCAAATGGCCTTGCAGAGGATTAGGGGAAAGTTGGGCGCCCGATAAACAGGTTTACACTAGGGTGCCTAAAGTGGCACCGTAGTTTAAACCACTCCGCTTGTTCTGTTTTGTTTTCCTTTTGGCCTTTTTACGCATAGTTTTCCTTTTTACACATAGTTTTCAGTTCTCATACTAATTATATATATATTGTAAGGTAATGTACTTGTTCTGATACACAGTATTTCAATTAATGATGCTGATAATTTCAATTTTGAGTGAAAAAAGGTGTTAACTTACACATTTCTTCTAAACTCCCTGTTAAAGACAACTAAAATTTGCAGTTTAGTATGTAATATTCTTAGATTAATGAAAAGTGTGCGTTCATTAAGTGCGTATAAACATATTTATTATTTTTTTTTATGTTATGTCTATTTTTTCTGCTTTATGGAATTGTTTCAAAATTAAATTTATACTGTTTTTTGCAATGCCGTTTATATTGATATTAAACTAATTTTTTATTTATTTATATGTTACCATTTGCGCTCTCAAAGGCGAGCAACTGAGTGCAAAAACTGTGTAGCAATAAATAAAATTTTTCGATAAATTTCATTTGTTTCATTATTTTAAGCATAAATGCGATATTTGTCAGACCTTTTTAATGGATTTCGTAATGCAACCTACAGCTAGGTAATAGAAAGGCTATTAATTTTCGATATAAATTTTTTAACTTATCATTTACATCATTTTTTCAGTAACCTATTTTGTTTAATCTTACATTAAATAAGATTTGATTATATTGTTGCATGCAGCATTTCATGTAATTTTATTTCTTAAACTGATACCATGTTGCTTATTACTGCATGGATTTAGGCTGCCACGGCCGATTTTGGTTGCTGCAAATGAAACGAAATGCCGAACGGGCTTTTAACCTTATGCGAAAAAAGAGAAATCGACTTCTCTCATTTTATTTATTATTTATTTATTTATTTATTTATTTATTTATTTTTTGAAATGTTTGATTCCATTTGAAACATACTTTAGCTAAACTTTGAGTAATGAGCTGATTTTCAAAGCTTTGATGCATGTACTAAGGCAAAGTATTTTCAGTGCAGCAATATAGCTTGTATAAAACCATAAATCAGAAAAACAATAAAATACTTAATACACTGAATTTTCTAGTGCAAAAGTTTTCATAAATGTTTAGTCATTTATTTGTCATTAAATATTTTGTTTAAAATAGTGTCTATTTGCGGAAAATCGTCACTATAATATTGGCAAATATTTGTTTATCTTCCATTTAAAAGAAGAAAAAAATGTTATAAATGCGGGTAATAATGTGTGCTTTTTAAAATTAAAGTGCGAAAAATATTTACAATAATAAATTAAAAAAAAAATAACCACAATAGTTATGACAAAATAACATTTGATCATAATAAGAAACTTAAAGTACGTTCAATTATTCCGTTTCATACTTTTTTTTTTTTTTTTTTCAAAAAAATTATTAAATATAAAAATGTTTTGTAATTAAATCATAAAATACAGGAAGGAAGGGTATCCTGTTATAACCAGTTTCGGAAAAGTGCTTGATTTACTCACCAGTGACGAGTAATTTTTGGACGGGGCGAGTAGATTTTAAATCAGGCAGTTTCATTGCTTATATCTATTAATGTAGCAAAACAATAAATAAAAAAAAAAAAAAAAAAAAAAAAAACTGTTAAAAAAGAAAAAAAAAACTCTTCCCAGGAGGCAACTGTTTCGGATATTATTACATTTTAAAGCTGTTATTATTCTATACTGAACATTATATTTTAAGAAATGATGTTTTGTGAACTTGAAAAAATTCTACTAGGATTGTTAATTCACTTTACAATTGTGTAAAATTTGTTGTTAAAGATTATAAGCGTATATTTAAAGGAGAAAGGGAAAAAAAAAAAACTTTTCTAGCAAATTTTTTTAAAAATTCCCCACCCCTCAGTTTAAATTTTATGTAATGATGAACTGTGACAGCAAATTGCGTTAGTTTCACTTTTTATCTACACATTTTCAAAAATCCTATCCTAGGATATACATATATTTTAAATATCCGTTTGAATTCAAACCGAGCTTCAACAAATGTATTTTCCCATTTCATAGCCCAGTCTCAAACATATATTTTTGTTGACTTACAATAAGATTACAATAAGCTACTTTAATTCGATCATAAATTGGAAATTTTTATACAAGTTAATAATTACCATAATCTAAATGAAAATATGAAATAATAGTCAAAGAATCTCCCCTGTAGTAACATTATATTCTATGAAGTACCTTAAGTATATGGAACTATAAACTCATAATTATTTTCATCAGAAAGAATATTTGGCTTTACAAGAATTAAAACCCAAACCATGGTCAGATTGGGTTTTAGTAAAATTGGGTAACCTGTTTTGACGCAGCAATCTAATTTATAGTCCAGTCTCCACTTAGATTGTTCTACTAATCATGGATTCTTCATGATCCATGATAGCAATTCATCTGCACTGTATATTCGGGAATCCTTGACAAATTATGCAGCATTTGTAGTAGATAAGCTATCATTAATTTAATACCATTGGAATAGTATTGAGAACTATACATACAGTGAACTGTGTTGTAGAGAACACTTTGCCCAATATATCATTTTAAATACAGGACCAAACTTCGGTTGTGTTTATTTAAGAAAAAGAAATAACATTATTCAATAAAAGAAAGATCGGCTTCGTAAAACTCTCGACTTTCCGTTTTCGATAGATTTACCCGTTTTGGGAAGTCCACAAAACGATTTGACAATCTTTATAAGAGGTCTGTGTATGTGACAAGAATTTTATGTCAATTGTGTCTCAGGAAGCAACTCATAAGAATTTCATACAAATTTATATGTAGTTGTACTTTGATATAAATTAGTGCCTATCAACGTTTGGTCAAAATCTCTCAACAGTTCGCATTGCCATCCCGTTTTTTTTTTTTTTTTTTTCTTCAAAATTTTTAATATGGCAGATAAAGACGAATTTCGTATAAATGTGCAAAATGATAATTATTTTAACAAATCATTATGAAATTTAAAAAAGTATTTAGTCAGTTGAGAGGGATGTAGGATTCCCCCACTCCCTTTGTAGTAGTGTAAAGTTTAAGCTTGAGTATTTATCACAAACAAAGTTATCGAAATTTTTCATCTTTTTAATTAAAAAAAAAAAAAATCTGTCGACCATAAAAATGACTGTTTTTAGAAATTTAGATTTAGAAAATTTACAAACTTCTCTGAGATAAATGTCGTCTGCATTCATCTTGGAAAATAATTTTTATAATTTGTACTGCGTAAATTTGTGTAGGAAAACGTAGAAGTTTTGTGATTGCCATAACATTAATTATTATTTTGAATGTTATTGTACGCTTTACCAAACTGTTTAAAAAAACTCATGAGAATTTATGATTTTAATAATAATATTGAATTAAGTTTTTTGATATAAATATTTGTTCAAATGTTACGTGGTTCTCTAATCCTTAGAGAAAATAAAATGAAGTAAATTCCCTTTTCATATACAGTAATGTCGAAGTTTCAAATATAGGATAACCTAGATAAAACACGTTGATAGGTGAACAAAAAATTTTTACTTGATATAGGATAATCTCTTTTTAAAATACATTACACATTTTTTATTTGGAGCTTATAACGTATGTTTTTTTATTTCAGGTGAGTTGAAAAATCCTTTTTATCCTCCTGCATGTGGGGTAAGTTTTTTCTTTTTTAAATATTTCAATTTCTAAGATGAATCATCAGTATTTGATTTATAGGCGATTTGATAGAAAATATCTTGTTTCCTATTCCGTTCTCTTTTTATTTCTTCCTGGGAAATCCATATACACATGCACCTGCTACTCTTTTTTTTTTTTTCCCGGGAAATTCTTGTTGGATTGACGGGAAAGCTTTAGATGTTTTCGTAAATACACGTCTATTACAGTTTTATAGATCTGGGATTTTGCTTGATGCATGGAATTTTCCTCTCCTTGCTCGTCAAAGAATATTATTATAGAAAGTTCTGATATTTTTTTCTCGTCTAGTTAGCTATTAATAAGCAATTTTTTATAATAAGCAAGATATAGTGAAACGGCGACTTTAATTTTTTTTATTTTTATTATTTAAAGTAAAGTGACATCAACGTCAGAAACACGCCAAAAATGAAAAGTAAAATTCGTATACTGCAGTTTCGGTAGCTTTTAAGTTTAACGTTATCAATGCAGAAATAGCAAGGTTTAGTGCTCTTAAATATACGAGAAAAGCGGATTCTTGAGACCGATCATCTAGCCAATGGAATTGAAATGAATGAGAGAATAGTCAATAGAAATCTGAGAAAACTGTGCTATCAAAAACGTAAAGTGAAAATTATGAGAAAATGGATTTTACAGAATATTTCTAGCGACTAGAGAGGCTAACACGAGTCGCAATTAATGATTTTTTAATAATATTTATAAATATGGAAAATTTCAAGAAAATAGTTCATGTACATAGACCTGCGGATTATTTTACCTGAGTTAGAGATAAATGTAGGATTACTCTCACAGCAATGCTTAATAATGTTAGATTTATTTATTTATTTATTTTTGTCTTGGTTCTGAAAATAACCTGCTCTTTTAAACAGAAATTAACTCTACGTTTAATTTCACAAATATATAACCCACATTAACAAGAAAGAGTTATACATGTCAATAGGTCTTTTAATATATTCTTCGACCACATTTCATGAAACCATGCAAGCATCTGCGCAAGTGCTAACTCAACGAGTCCAATGCTAAAATAGGGGTGACAGTCATCTGACTCGGAGAAAATGAGCAATAACAGAGCGCAGAATTATTGGATGTTTTCCAAATTGCATACTGCGGTCAAACTTGCATCCCTCCAACATTTTGGACGCGTCCTCACTACTAGTTTTAGGATATGTGGCCGCACTGTAGAGCGAGTTTGTTCGAAGGTGAGAAAATTATTTTTAAGTCATATTGATTGAAAGCTTTAGCAGAGACCAAATTTGACTTGGGAAGAAAGACAAAAGATAATGTTGAAAGTAGGAATATATGCTGTGTATTAAGGGGTCAGGATACCCTTAAACGTTTTAAGGCTCATGCAGCAAAAATAATATAAAACATGTGAAACTAATAATTCATTGTAGAGAATTCGCAGACTCAGCTAATTTAATGGTTATTAAACGCATTGTATAAATTATTAATGTTACAATACTAACTTTACCATGTTTTTATTAACTTCGATTCTTGTTTGTATGTTTGTTTGTTCTGTACAAATCTTGCATTCGATTTTTAACTAACTTCCCGACTAGCTAGATATATGAAATTTTCAGGACAGCTTACAACACGGTGAAAATACATTTTTTTAAATACTTTTAGTCAACTGTTTCAGGTCCCTACTGCCTTCGGCAGCGTTTATATGATTCCACAGAAAATTTATTTAACTAACTTCCTGACTAGCTAGACATTTGAAACTTTCACAATAGTTGAGAACACGGTGAAAATGCATTTTTTAAATACTTTTAGCCAACTGTTTCGGGTTCTTGCTGCCTTCGGCAGCGTTACCAGTACAAAGCTTGCAATCGATTTTTCACGAACTTCCCGACTAGCTAGGTATTTGAAACTTTCAGGATAGCTCAGAACACGGTCACAATACATTTTTTTAAATACTTTTAGTTAACTGTTTTAGGTCCCTACTGTATTCGGAAGCGTTTATATGATTCAACAGAAAATTTATTTAACTAACTTCCCGAGTTGCTATACATTTGAAACTTTCAGAATAGTTCAGAATACGGTAAAAATGCATTTAAATTTTTTTTTTTAACCAATTGCTTCGGGACCCTGCTGCCTTTGGCAGCGTTACCAGTACAAAGCTTGCAATCAACTTTTAACTAACTTCCCGGCTAGATAGGCCATTTAAAACTTTTATAATAGCTCAAAACACGATAGCAAGGAATTTTTTTAATACTTTAATCCAATTGCTCCGGGTTCCTGCTGCCTTCAGTAGCGTTTATATGATTCAACAGAAAATTTAAAAACATGGTATGTAAAAGTTCTTTTTATCTTGTAATTATTTAACTTTAAGTGCGTTTTTCTCAGTTTGCATATTTTGAACTTGCGCACAATATAATTAAAAAAACTTATTAAACTGAGACATTAAAACTTTTTATATACAATGTATGGATCATCTTAAACAACGTATACATCAATTTAAATATTATAAATTATAATTAAAAAAATTATTATATATATATATTTTTCATAAAATCTTGGAATTTTTTGATTTTTTAAGTTTATTACAATTTAAAAAAATAAATTTTACTTTTATTTCTTAAAAAAAAATGATGTATACGTCATAGAAGTGAATATATAGATTAATTTGAGACTATATTTCTGCAGTTTCATCAATATTTGAGCTCGCAGCTGTGCGCGCAGTGAGAAATGTATATTTGGATTAGAAAAAAAAATAACAAACATGAAAAATGTCCATATATTTATCCTTAAACATTTGTATAATATATATTGCGGTATATTTAGATACATTAGTATGGTAAGTATACACTGTTAAAATTTTAATATTATCTGATGTTACTTCCATGGTATATTGAGAAACTCTAATCCATTTTGCTATTCTGCACACTGATGCACGATATGCTTAAAGCTCCTTAAACTGTAGTATGCAAAATGTACTTGTTATTTTAGGCTTTCAAACTTTCATATCGCTTTTTTTTTTTTTAACCATGAGATAAAGATTTTGTATTTATCCATGTAAATGTTACGATTCATTCTATTTCCCACATCGATATTTTCATTTCAGTATGGTGCTTAATTATTTATATCAAGGTATTTCAATGGTTGTTCAACTTTTAAACCATCTAACTTGTGTTAAAAAAAAAAAAAAAAAAAAATCTGAAAACACTAATTTATCAGGAAATATTCCGCCAAGACCCGTTATCTCTGTGGGCAGAGTACACAATTACGAATCAGATTGTTGTGAGTTCGATCCTCACCGATGAGAAGTGGGGGAATATATATATATATATGTATAAGTTTTTACGGATTTCACAAAATATTTTAAGTTAGAGTAAGAAATTAAATGGCGAAATTTGATATTGGCAGGCATTTCCGAAGTGGAACACTATAAATTGGTAACGAAGAAAAATGCCAGATTGAAAGAAATACTCCTATCGTACTAAAAAAAAGAAAAGCATGATGATTACTTTGGGAATCGTATTATAAAAGCAAACTCATTTAAATAATATTAACAATAAAGTGACGTAATTTTTATTTTTCTCCAAATCCACATGCTTGGTTACGCGAGAGAGAGAGAGAGAGAGAGAGAGAGAGAGAGAGAGAGAGAGGGAGAGAGAGAGAGAGAGTGTGTGAATGAATGAATGAATGAATGAATGAATTTTATCCTTTGCATTCATTTAAGAATAAGTATTTTAATAATGCGCTATTAAAATCTTCATGAATGCAACGAGGAATGTATTTCTGGTTATTTTCTTTGATGTTGCGAATCTTACCAGACATGAATGTGTAAGATTCTTGAATCCAAATGTCATGAATTACCGTAATTATGATTAATCATTTTTCGCTATTAATTAGAATTGATCCGTCTAAGAACACGACCTCTTTGGGTCATTCACCCAAAAAGAATACCTTAGGCAAAAGATTTTGAAGAACACGATCTGTGTTCATATTATTTAAAAAGTTGAAGCTACAAAAAATTATACATGGTCAAAAATTCTGCATCTAAAATTGAAGAGAAATTTTTGATAAGTTTTGAGCAGGAATAACATTTTGATACAAATATTAAAGCAAAATACTGTACCGTTACATTTTTACTTTCTCTTACCCATAAGGTAGAGAAAGTATTGTTTTTGGGCCAAATTTCCGAACGCGAGATTTTGTTATATTTACACGTTTTGAGGTCCCTGAATACGAAAATCATGTTTTTAGCAAATGGTCTGTGTGTGTGTCTGTGTGTGTCTGTCTGTTATCAGCATATCTCAAAAACAAATTGTGGCAGAAAGTTCAACCTTGGTATTCTAAATGTGTATCATATAGGGATGCTACAGTAAGCTTTTCGTTAAGATCAAGCAAATGGTTCGTGTACAGGGACAATCAAGAGAATTCTAATACATTAAGTCTCTGGGGGGAAATTGCAGGAAAGTAGAGTTTAACGTCTATATACTGCACTAAACCAAATGAAACGAATATGTATTTTTTTGTAATATAGTTAACTGGAAAAAAAAATTGTGTATGTAGGAGCCTCGCCTCCCCCCCCCCCCCTTGGAGGGGAAGTCCCCCTCGAGGGGAGTAAATTTTCATGATGGGTATCTTTCAAAAGAGCTCGCTAATACCTTTAAAACGAATGGTTGAACCATCGATCTGCGATAATTTAAAACAAAGTTATCGATTTTTTTTACTTTTAACGAAAGAAAAACTTAAAAAAACAATCGTACTTATTTATTTATTTTTTTTTTTTTTAAATATTGAGAATACAATGGACTTTTTTTGGATATTTGGTGTTATACTACTTCTCTAATATGAAAATCGTCTGCATTATCATAAAAGATAATTTTTTTAATAATTTTTTTAATAAATTATTTTTTTAAAACAGATTTTTTAATAACCGAATTAAATTCTATATAAATGTAGGTGCATTAATGAAACAGGGGTTTGAGGGGGGCGGTAGCCCCCCTCACGCAGAACTAATTATCATATAAAACTCTTCAGAAGCCTAATATGAATTGTTTAACACAGGTTTACATAACAGTACTCGTTATCTTACCTTTTAATCTGCAACCTGTATTTATAGTAATGAATTTCAGGGTAAGAGAAAGTCGTGTGAGTGACACACCAGATTATTTTTTCTCTATTCAGAAATTGTTGTAAGCAATGCTATGATCTCTAAAACATTAGTTGAATATTTTATAGATCTATTTTCCAAAGCATTTTGGCTATCGATAAATCGTAATGTGAATAAAATTGAATGCTGTAAGATTTTCGATGAAGGATTCAAAACAGTTATTGTTAAGACAGACGGGAAACAATCATTTAGTAATTAGTAAACATTATTTAACAACAATTTGAAAATGCTTAAAAAAAAAAAAAAAAAAAAAATCGTTCAGTTTATAAATGGCTATTTTGAATGTTCAGGGAAGATTTGATGAATCTTTTAACTGTAAGAGGGAAACGACAAAAAAAAAAAAGATTAATTATTAAAGAAAAAAATCTTTGTCTAAAATAGTAGAACATTATATTATTTCGTTTGTGCTTTGCATTTTATTAGGTTAGCTATTTGTATTTTTATTTGTAATAACTGTTTAATATATATCTATTTTATTGGATTATCAGAGGGGAAAAAAAAAAAAAAAAAAAAAAACGAACACTAGTTCAGCAATTTTCATTATCCGGTTTTTACATCACTAACCGTTAAGTATTAAATACTTATGTGATTACGGAGGAAAAGCACTAAGCAAGCCTGTTTATTTGACCATTGTGGGTACTAAACTGCGCTTTAATGTTAATGTGTTTGACCATTGAATAAAGGAAGAAATACGAAGTTATTAGGAATTTCTTTTTTGTGTAATTTTGAAGAGATAAGAAGTAAAGTCGGTTGGAATTGGTACTGTTTATTTTTTTTTAAATAATGTATATTTTTTTGTACTTGGAATGAAAATTCGCAAAACAATCTATTATTTAAATAAATAGCATATTTATTAACTTTATTTGTATTGATTGAGTATTTTTGAATCATACAATCAAATCTTTAAAAAAGAGAGAAGAAAAAAAAAGATATTTGATGTTAGAAGAAAAAAATGCGCCATTTTAACAAAAAGGATTTTTGTAAAAGTCATTATTTATAAACAAAGGATAATAAACATTAAAACAACAAACTGCTTGTAAAATTTTGACAGCAGTGCTATATTTTTATTGCGTAGTTCCTCACTAAAAATGAGAAGAAGAAGAAAAAAAAAAAAAAAAAAAAAAAAAAAACATTTTGAAATAAATAATTAGTACAACGTAAATTTTAAACTGAACCAATCATTGTCAAAATAAAAGGTTACTTTTAAGTAACTCTAAGTATAATTGATGTGCTATATACCTTTTCCTCCTAATATACTTTACACATGTTTTATTTGAAACTGCAGCTTTTCTGATGAAGGATTAATTTATAACAAGTTATTCTCTTATTCTGTGACAATAAACAAACATTTTAGACATCTTGTTAAGCCTTAGATATGGATGCTCTAGTATTCATTAAAATGGCAGTTCTGATCGTTTTACTGGTAATTACTAAGTGAGATCAATGCGAATATAAAAATTGTGTTTTTTAATTTGCTATCTTTTACCACACTCCAATATTCCTCATTAGTTTTAGATGAAGCATGTTACAAGGATAGTTTGGACTGTTTATAAATTTAATATGCAGGAAAAACTAGTTAATTGAATTTAAACTTAGACGTCTTATTATTAATTAATTAATTAATTTTTTTTTTTTTTTTAAATACTTTAAATAAAAATAGCGGAAAAAAAATCTACGGTGTTAGTGAAACAAATCACTTACAAGAAATAATGAAAAGATATTTTCATAGATTAATATTTTTTTTATAGGGCTTAAATTTGATTATAAATTGTAATTCCCATAAAAAATCAATATTTTAAACTTTCGTTTAAATAGTTTATTTTTCTGAGAAAATTTTTTAAGAATACTGAAATTGTTGCTCAAAAGATTGTCATCAAATTAAAACATTTTCTCCATTTTATAATATTATTACAAAATATTATTAGAAAGTACTTACTTGCATTTTTATCTTCTACTCAAATTTAATCATGCAAAGGGAAATTCCTGAAAACTGTGAAATTTTTAAACAGTAACTTTAGCTACTTCGAATTTCGTCACGGTTTCTGTAAATATTCACTTCATTAATTTATCTGAGAATCATCATATTTCGGTAACTTTGCTGCATTCAGCAAATTGTGAAATTCACATTATTTCCTGAAAATATCGAATTTTGTTAATTGTTAGAGTTGAAAAATAACACTAGATATCGGATTAATCTGTCGATGAACCAATGTAGTTTCGCAATCTTTAATTGTCTCTGTCATGTTAGGCATCTCTCATGTTTTCCTCTTTTCATCACTATTTGAGAAACTACCAATGATTCAAGAGAAAAAAATGTCTGTGTGTCTTTAATGGAAATTAATATCAGTAAATAACATTATGAAGGGATTTTTATATTATCTTTCAACTAGAAACGTAGAAAATTTTAATATTGGTTATTACTTATCCTGATAAGTAAAGCAAAAAAAACTAATGAAAAATTTAATTTTATCTAAATTGTGAACAAGTTTTAATTTATGGTTGTTATATAAATGCATATCTTGCATATACCGAGCAATTTTTTCCAAGTTACAAGAAACCTGCACTACCAGTGGCAGGGAAACCCTACTCCGAGAGCTAGTAGACGGGAGGTGCAATTTCGAACACTGGTCGCACACATCATCCTAGTCGTTCGGAATGTTCGGTGGTTTTCTTTGAAATTCGCATGAACACGGACTAGACCATAGTAAGACCCCACCATGAAGACATTCCACCCCGATTTTGGTCTCTCGTGTCACTAATCGACCTTTTAATCCACACACCACATTACTGTAAAAAGTTTTCTGACCCCCCCCCCTCCCCCCTATTACTTTTCAAAATAGAATGGCGTAACTTCATTCATATTCTGCATTCTCTGCATTCTCCAAAAAAATACTTTAACGGTCATTTATTAGTCCATGTTCCCCCCCCCCCTCCCCCGCAAAACACAACAAATTGTTGTGTTTGCCTTCTTTCATAGTTCACTGATCTTATTAGAAGAGCAATTCCTAATGTGAATGTAGATAAAAATAATTTATGGGAAAATATCTTAATTTCACACACATTGAAACTAAAAGAAATTGGCTGCTGGTTTTTTTAAGTCACTTTCAGCAAATTATTTCACATTTATTAAATCAAATTTTTAAAAATAAATGAAATAAATGAAAGGCAATTAAAAATACTTATTAAAATCGATTGAAAATTACCTATTAAAATCGGTCATGCTCAAGAAAACAGAAATGTTTTTATTAATGCATCATTAGTTTTGTAATAATTTATCAACTTGATGATTAAAATTTGATTACCAATTTCATTAATTGTTAATAAAAAATTATTTTCATTCTTTTTTCTTTTCTTTTATAAAATCAAATTTTAATGAGAACTGCACTGTTAAAAATTTCAACAGAAAACTCTGTGTAATCTACCATCTTAAGTCTTACTTAAAATTACAGAGAAAAATAAACGGATATGTTAAACTTATTTTATACATTCATTTTAATAACAAATATTAATTTAATATTTTATTGGTGAGAATATATTTCGCACCTAGAATGCTTTTTCTAAAGTAGAAATCGTCATTTTTAATTTTAATTAAAAAATAAATAAATAATAAAATTAGGTTAAAAATACAGAATAAAGATTGAGAATCTCGATTATTCACTTTAAGTAAGAATTACTGTAAATTTACAGAGACTCTGGATAAATATTTACATTAAATTTACAGAAATTTTTAACAGTGTGTTCAGGAGGCTTAATATGGCTTCTTTGTACAATAACAGAATTCAACTATACTTAAAAAATAATAATAATAAAAAGGAATTATCGCCAAGAATTCTCCAGTTTTTCATAACATTTTACTATTGGATGATGCAACCTTAAAATGAATTATATTAACCAGAGAAAAGACAGTGAACAATTGTTTGTTTGACATATGGATATTTATGCGGGTATTAAAAAAGTCACGCCTTAGCTTTTTAGGTTCCTCGAAGAAGTTATATTCTTTCCTTAGAATTGTCCTTTGTTCGTCATAGAGAGTGAATATCATTAACTTTTTTTTTTCGTCTACATATGTGGTGTGGTATTTGGGATATTTTTGTACTCAGCTGTTGCATGGGGACCGGATGTAGTTCATATTTAGAACTTTATTAAAGTCGATCAAATGATGAGAAGGAAGGGAAATTGCCTAAAAATGTCTACACAGCTGGAAATACTTTGTCTCTCTTTCTCTATTTTTATTTTATTTTTTTTTTTAAATTTCAGTATTTTGAAAGAAATTGTTTAAGTTATATACACTCAAAGAAAGGTTTTGTTGAAAATTAACAAAAACATGTTGTGCACAACAAAAGTTTCTGTTTCCAGTAGAGATATTGGTTACATTAACAAAATAAATTTAATCGCAATGGCAAATTTTTTTTTTTTTTTTTAAATACTTAAGTACATACAAAAAGTAGTGTAAAGTTAAACAAAATATTTTGTGAATTATAAACATTTATTAAAAAAAAAAAAAAAAAAAAAAAAAAAAAGAGTTGATATTTTGCAAATGTAACACATTTTTTTTTACTTATAATCAAATCAATTTTCTGGGTATAAATGACTCATTTGCCCTGCATTTTAGTAGCTTTGAAATGTACTATTGATGCAGTTGTCTCAATTTTATGTCAAAGATAAATAATGCTTTAATCGTTATATTTAATGGGTTACATGGATTTTGAAAGGTGGGGGGGGGGACTATTTTCCCTTTTAATATAATGAATAAAAATTTTTATTCAAAATTTTGAGCTTATGAAAGAGCAAAATTTAAACAATACTTTATGAAATTTTAATGTAAAGAATTGGAAAATTTAGCCCGTGGGTTCTGGTTTCTGGAGACCCTTCAAAAAAGACGTGGACACGATTTCACTAAAACTAATGCATCGATCTTAATAAAATGTTACATACTTCCTCAAAGTAGAATTGACTAGTGCTTGAAGGAAGAATTTTTCTTGTTTTTGATTGCGACAATTTTACAAGGCTATTACGTGCGGGTAAAATGTACCGAAAATTGCGTTGTTTTTTGCATACCACTTTGGCAAAAATTAAAATTTTAATAATAAATAATAATAATAATAATAATAATAATAAAAACTAATTTTAAAGCACTAGTTACTGAAATTTTGCACGCTTCTTCAAAATTGAATTAAGATTGGAGCATTAATTTTTTTGAGAAATCGTGTCCACCACTTTTTCTAAAGGATCTCCGGAACCAGTAACCACCGGCTAAATCTTCTGAGTTTTTTTACTGCATTTTTACTTTCTTCTATCTTCAATAGAAGAAAGTATTGGATTCGTAAAAATTTTCGATTTCGGGTCTTTGATGGATTTACACGTTTTGAGAGCTGTAGAACACTATTTTACCATTTTTAGGAAATGTCTGTCTGTTTGTGTGTGTGACAAAATTTTGTGGCAACTGTATCTCTGGAACTACTGCACAGAATTTCATACAAATTGGTATGGAGTTGAACCTTGACATAAATTAGTGCCTATCAACTTTTGGTAAAAATCGTCTTACAGGTTGCGTTGTCATCCCGCTTTTTCTAAATTTTTAACATGGTGATATAGGGCAAAATTTTTCAAGATGGGTATCTTTCGAAAGGTCTCGTCAGTACCTTTTAAAACGAATGGTTGAACTATAAATCTGTGATAATTTAAAACAACGTTATCGATTTTTTTTTTTACTTTTTACGAAAAAAAACTTAGAAAAAAAATCTTTTTTTTTTTTTTTCTTTTTTTTTTTTTTCTCCCCTTAATTTTATCAAACTCCCACGGTTTCCGTGTTCTGACAAACTTAAACTAATTTTTGCTTTTTTTCCCCTAATTTTGTCAAAGTCCTACGGTTTCCGTGTCTTGACAAACTTTAACAAATTTTCACATTTTAGCCAAAATTTTGTCAAAGTCCCACTTTTTTTTTTTTTTTCTTTCTCTCCCCTTAATTCTATCAAACTCCCACGGTTTCCATGTTCTGACAAACTTAAACAAATTTTTGCATTTTTCCCCAAATTTTGTCAAAGTCCCACGGTTTCCGTGTTTTGACAAACTTAGAATAATATTCACATTTTACCCAAAATATTGTCAAAGTCCCACTTTTTTTTTTTTTTTTTTTTTTAATTATTGTTACTGAGCGAATTTGTATAGGAAAATATAGAAGAAAGTCTCGTGGTGGCCACAACATACTAGTTTTTTTTTTTTTTAAATATTGTTCAGAATTCGGATGATATGATCAAAATTCCGATTAAAATATTATTTAAAAAGAAAGAAAGAAAGAAAAGAGAAAAATGGAGAAATAACGCTTTTTTAAACTTGTAAACCTATTTCCTAAACCCGCTGACAGCCATGTCTCTTGTTATTCTATGGGAAAATTTGTTTCCACAATTACTCATTATCTAATTTCATTCTTTTTTCTTTTTAAATTTCATTTTCATGTTCAGGAAATTTATAATCGTTAATTTAATGCGAATTTTCATGAAGTACTTTTCTCTCTCCTTTTATTTTTAAGCCGCAAAATCCTGAAAATTAAAAAAAATCAATTTTTGGAAAATGAGTACTAATTTAACGATTATGAATTTTCTGAATGTGAAAATTAATTTAAAAAATACGTTAGGTAATAAGTAATTGTGGAAACAAATTTTCCCATAAAATAACATGGGACATGGCTGTCGGCGATATTAGGTAACTGCATTTCTGAGTTTTCACTTTTTTTTTTTGCCGAAAAGCGATACCACAAAGTAACAACCAATATGTTTAAATTGTACTGTTAAATTATAATAATGTAAACTCGAATAAAAATATTAAAAAGTGGTTAGTAAAAAGCATATTTTAAAACTTAGCAAACAATTTTTAAATTTGAATTATTTTAAAAATGTAAATAGCTTTTGGAAAAATTTAAATGCTCTTAATATTTATACATTTCAATATTTATGCAAATTTACATAACTTGAAGTCGGTTATATATCACCCCGCGACAAAAAGATAGGTACAAAAGGTTTTTTCTTTGATTTTTCATAAAATAACATTATCTAAATTGTGATTATCATTTATTATTATCGTAAAATAACACAATTCCCGGACTAATTTTTGTTTTAAGACTAATTTAGAAAAATTTTAAGACTAAAATTTTTCTAATTTAAGACTACACACCGCGACAAAAAGATAGGAACAAAGGTTTTTTTTTTTTTTTTTTTTTTTTTTAATTGTTGAATATGATTAAAATATTTAATATGTTTTTGATATGATAATATTTTGTTATAATAAATGATCAGCACAATTTAGATAATGTTATTTTATGAAAAATTAAAAAATCTCCTTTGTTACTATCTTTTGTCGCGGAGTGTAGTCTTAAATTAGAAAAATTTTAAACTTAAAACTTTTCTAAATTAGTCTTAAAACAAAAATTAGTCCGGGAATAGTGTCATTTTATGATAATAATAAATGATAAGCACAATTTAGATAATGTTATTTTATGAAAAATTAAAGAAAACACCCTTTGTACCTATCTTTTTGTCGCGAGGTGATACACACATATATATATATATAAAACAAATTATGTTTTTAAAAAGCTTTGTTTATCAAAGTTTCATAAAGCACTGTTTTAATTCACAAGATGCGGAAAAGAAATTGAAACCTGACGTTTTACATCAAAATTAAATAACTCTGAATTTCTTATGTTTATATATTTATTGTTTATAAATGTTTATATATTTATTTTTTATTTATTTATTATGATTTCCTTTTAAAAATCGTTATTTTATAAAATTTGAAGATAATAGTTGTAGGTTACGCGTGAGTAACGTTAAGGGTGGAGTATTTTAAAATTATAATTTATTTTCCGCAATGGAAAAACATATTCATTTTTTTTTTTTTTTTTTTTTTTTTTTTTTAACCATTTACATGTTATGAGTTTCAGAAAGTATCCTTATTCATTCAATATTGAGAAATAAAATGAATGAAAGGGGAAAAAAAAAAAAAAAAAAAAAAACTGTTTCGTATTCTGAGGAAGAAATTGAAAGAAATTAACTTCATTCTTCGTATTTTTCTTATAATTTGCGATATCGATTAAATAGAAATGCTTTATTTTTGTCACTCTAGTACCAAACCGTACTCTTGAGATATTAAGCCTTACTCAGTTTCTAAAACTCTGACTTTTATTACAGTTCGAGTTATTTTGTAAAAAAGATAAATACTGCTTTAATTTGTACACTGTTTTTATTATTTTTTTCTCTTTTTTTATATGAACTCTCCAAGGACATTGTTTCTTTTTAATTTATTTTCTTTAAAATCATTAGTATCCTTTTTTGGAAAATAATCATTATTTTATTTTTATGATTATTTTTTCTTCGAGCTCATTAAAATTGTTCACTTCCTAAGCGCATCAAGAGGATTGCATTTGTTTATAATTAGCAGTATTTTTTTTCCATTTAATCGCGAACTCTTTCTCAAAAACATATGAAATGTTACTTAGATTTCATATCTTCAAGAACTGCGAACTATCAATTAGTGGAAGTAAATTATGAATGGATATCAATGCCATCATGTAACTTGTAGAGTTGCGTGAAATCAGGTTTTTCTTATTTATTACTTTCTTCTATCTTTAATAGAAGAAAGTATTGGATTCGTAAAAATTTTCGATTTCTGGTTTTTGATGGATTTACACGTTTTGAGAGCTGTAGAACACGATTTTACCATTTTTAGAAAATGTCTGTCTGTCTGTCTGTCTGTCTGTCTGTGTGTGTGTGTGTGTGTGTGACAAAATTTTGTGGCAACTTGTATCTCTGGAACTACTGCACAGAATTTCATACAAATTGGTATGTAGTTGCACCTTGACATAAATTAGTGCCTATCAACTTTTGGTAAAAATCGTCTTACAGGTTGCGTTGCCATCCCGGTTTTTCTAAATTTTTAACAGGGTGATATAGGGCAAAAATTTTCAAGATGGGTATCTTTCGAAAGGTCTCGTCAGTACCTTTAAAACGAATGGTTGAACTATAAATCTGTGATAATTTAAAACAAAGTTATCGATTTTTTTTACTTTTTACGAAAAAAAAACTTAGAAAAAAAAAATTCTCCCCTTAATTTTATCAAACTCCCACGGTTTCCGTGTTCTGACAAACTTAAACTAATTTTTGCTTTTTTCCCCTAATTTTGTCAAAGTCCTACGGTTTCCGTGTCTTGACAAACTTTAACATATTTTTGCATTTTTCCCCTAATTTTGTCAAAGTCCCACGGTTTCCGTGTTTTGACAAACTTTGACAAAATTTTGGGTAAAATGTGAAAATTATTCTAAGTTTGTCAAAACACGGAAACCGTGGGACTTTGACAAAATTGGGGGAAAAATGCAAAAATTTGTTTAAGTTTGTCAGAACACGGAAACCGTGGGAGTTTGATAGAATTAAGGGGAGAGAAAAAAAAAAAAAAAAAAAAAAAAAAAAGTGGGACTTTGACAAAATTTTGGGTAAAATGTGAAAATTTGATAAAGTCCCACTTTTTTTTTTTTTTTTTTTTTTTTTTTTTTTTGTTACTGAGTGAATTTGTATAGAAAAAGATAGAAGAAAGTCTCGTGATGGCCACAACATACTAGTTTTTAATTGAATTGTTTTTTTTTTATTAATCTTCTGTATCTAGCTCATTAAAAACGAAAGGAAGTGTGGATATGAAATATGCTTTCTTATAAGATTTCAACGCTTCGCCAAATAGAGACTGACTTATTTCTTGAGTTCTTTAACTAATATTAATATTATTCTTTAAAGTTCTACACTGTTAAAAAAAAAAAAAAAACTTACAGGAAAAATCTGGCAGCTGGAGTGCCAGTATTTCCTCGTCAAATATACAGGACAAAACTGTATATTTGACGGAGAAATACTGGCATCCCAGCTGCGAGATTTTTCCTGTACTTTTAAGTTTTTTTTTTTTTTTTTTTTTTTTTCAGTATATTTATTTGGAAGAATTTATGTACCCAACTCCAAATAAAAACTTTGCTAAAGTAATTAATAAAGAAATTAGATGTCAGAAGGGGGGGGGGGGGAGGAGATGAGAAAGCAAAAATCTTAAATTCTTTTAAAATATACAAAAGTTTCACTGGAAACCTTTTAATTTGTTTCATTTAATATATATGCTTATTTAGATACCTAATATTTTGTCTGTGAAAGGTTAGGATGATCCGAATGTATTGTACAGTCACCCAAAAAAAAAACGCCACCCCCCCACCTAATTTTGCCGTAAATTATCGTAGAAACATGCGACTGGTACCAATCAGTTTGTAATAACGTCTAGTTTATAATGTTATAGTTAGATTTTACTTAGGGGGTCGTCTACATATTAAAACTGACATCAACTTCATTTTTTTCAATGGTAACCCCATTTTTTTATAATTTATTTGAATTCTTTGGATCAAATCATCACGGAAAATGGTATAGTTTATATATTTCGCTCAATTTTTCATAGAGTTATAAGCTGTCAAAGTTTGGGGGTGCTAATGTTAAATGAATGTGACAAACATTAAATCATATCTTCCGAAATAATTATGATATTTAAATTTTGTTTTTTTTATTCGTTAGAATGAAGTAACCCAAACATATTCCATGCAAATTTTTGCTAAAAAAACATTTTTTGAATTATGAAAATTATTAATAAATTCATATTTGAAAAAAATATGAATTATGACCGATGTTAATTTTTGCACGAATAGAACGGGCATCATCAAAAACATAGGTTTCCAAATTTACAGCTCGTTCCTAACATTATTTTTTGAGTTACAGTGATATTTCACTTTTTATTCCTGTTAGGGGGCCGTCACTTGTTATAATCTGTATCCTCTATAAGTAAATGTTTGTATATAATTTGACGGAAAACTATTTTAATTTACCTTTATGTTATTTTTATTGTTTCCTAAGCAATATTTCGATGTTTATTATACAAATTGGCATATTTTTGTAAAGTTATCACAATGTAGGCGAGGGATTGTGAAAGAATTTCAAAAGAAAAGAATGCCTCTGATTCGCTGAAACACTATTTAAAAAAAAGACAAATTTCCATATTCCTATTTGACTCTATATGTGACGCTGGTATGCATAAATCACAATGGTATTTACTACATCGATTATTGAAGACAAAACTTAAATGATTTAATTACAAATATGCAAAATTATTTTGCTTTATATTATAAAGTTTTAGAAAATTTGTGAAAAGGCGTGGCTATTTACATTAAGCCTTGATATGGAAGCTATGTTGCTGTTTTTCGATACTGCGAAATTTACAAAATATATTTGTGTTAATATACTATACAGACAGAAGAATAATTATATAATATCAACAAATCTTCTTTAATCAATATGTTTATATACATTACTGTATGGAAATGTTTATATATGAATATTGTATTTATTTTTAATGAGAGATATAAACACAAAATACTAAAAAAAAAGAAGAAAATGTGTTATAAATTTTTATAAATCAAGCAAAATATATATGCATATTTGCCAACCTAACCCGTAACATTGTTAGTTCCCGCCCCTGTGTGTACACAATTTAATTTTTAGAGTAATTAACTTCAAATACATTTACGATTAACTCATTGAGCGCCACGCGAATTCTTATGGAAATCCCATTCAGGCCACACGTGCTGCTTAGAAGCGTGTTATGTTTATCGAGTTTCAATAAACCCGATTAGGCCTTAACGATATAATCCTATAAAAATCCTATTAAAAAAAAAAAAAAAAAAAAAAAACCATGAAGTAAATTTTAAATAAATTGTCAGTAATTACTTAAAACTATGCAAGTCCTGTAGTTTTATATCATATTTTACACTGCCGGCTGACTTAGCCTAAATGGAAAGATCAGTGTCAGCCACCGATGGCTGACACGGCTCTAAAAAGACTGATGTGAAAAAAATGTACGGAAAGTGGCGGGACCAGTAATCTTCCGGGATAGGTTGACAAAAATGTATATACATAGAGCAATGCCAGAAAATGTTCTTTATTTTTCATGAACCAGATGAATGGTATTTTTTTTTTCTGAATAGTCTATGTATTAAATATAATGCTGCTTTAAATACCCTTTAAATGAAAAGTTTTATTACATAAAGTAATTTTCTGGCACTCTACAGCTCCCAAATGACACACAATACAAAACCACGCCTTTTTCCAGTGTTTAAAGGGTATTAACGTTTAATATGCTTTATATTCGTTTTGATCTTTCTTTCTCCTCATTATCTTCTTCTTTTTTCCTAAAAAAAAAAAAAAAAAAAAAAAAAAAGAGTTATGTAACATTTTGACCTTTTCAAGTGAAGATTTAGATTAAGGGTAGTCAGCCTTTCTACACCCACCGTCCACTTCGGTATCTGTGTTAAAGTGTAGAATTTTAGAACATCCCATTAAGTAGTAGGATTTATTATTTTACATATTAATTTGTTACACATTATAAAATATAAAAGCAAAAGAATATCGTGGAGATTTATGTAAAAGTTTTTAATAATGTCATGAAAAAAAATAATAATTAATTAAAAAAATAAATAAAGAAAAATAAAAAAATCTGTTTTAATATTTTTAAAAAGTCAATTAAAGAAAATGAAAGTACTGGAGTATCAGAACAAACTCCCATTGTCACTGTGAAACGGCCGTGGGAACCATGTTGAGTGCCGCCGTTTCAGACAATTATACGGCAGCTTGAGTTAAAATAATTTTGAATTTTCAAACAAATTTAAAACCATTCATCTTTTTTTTTT
The DNA here is from genome assembly GCA_963930645.1 of Salticus scenicus. Classification (NCBI taxonomy): domain Eukaryota; kingdom Metazoa; phylum Arthropoda; class Arachnida; order Araneae; family Salticidae; genus Salticus; species Salticus scenicus. The sequence continues at coordinate 299,198,224 of OZ005651.1, forward strand.
TTCTTTTGATAGATATTTTAATATCTATTCAAGCTATTTAATTTTCTTCGTATGAAGTGAACTATCTCATGTTTAATCAATAGAAACCAATAAAAATCTTTTAATTCATAAACTAACTCAGAAAGTTCTGTGAATTAGTCATTTTTTTTATTTTATAATTAATATTTCTGAAATTTTTTTCCGGTGTGAAACTTAATAAATAATGTATCCTGGGTGGTAGATCGTGATTTATATTTTCTAAATGTATAGACGGACCCCTAATACATTTTCACGTGTAACTCTATTTAAAATTGATTTAAGGTATATAAATAGGTATGTTTTTCGAACCGCCTTGATCTCAGAAATTTGAATATGAAGTCAAAAATAGGGGTTGCCATTGAAGAAAATGAAGTTAATGCCAGTTTTAATATGTAGACGACCCCTTAGACAAAATTTAACTATACCGTTATAAACTAGACGTTATTACAAATCGATCGGTACCAGTCAAATGTTTCTACGATAATTTACGGCAAAATTAGGTGGGTGACTGTACTATCCTGTTAAAGGTTTTATAAATATATTTCTTAACAAGTGCTGTGTAACTGGAAAGCTTAGAGAAACTATTAAAAGTTAAAGGAAATGTTACTTAAAAAAATAAAGAAAAACTAAAAGAAAAACAAAAAAAAAAATAATAATAATAAAGAAAAAAGAAAATATTCTAAACCTAAAAATTAAAAAATATTTTATTTCTGATATGCTATCGCATAAAGTTTTTTTTTTTTTTTTTTTTAAGTTGTCCTTCAGCTAGCTCAAAAAAATTAAAATAAATAAATAAAAACCTCCACAGGTATTAACTTATATTAATCGTAATTTAAAGGATCATGCTTGTGAATGTTATGCATAATTCACAACTAGAGAAAATATTGCCCTACAAAAAATCTCTTTTGTTTGCTAACCAAATGTTCAAGGTTTTTTTCTTTTAACAAAAATAGGATATTTTTAATGTAATGAAATGTCTTTCAAAAGAAACTGTAGCTTAGTAGCAGCTCGATTGCATCGTAATTATACAACTGAATGACCATTAAATTATATACACAGAATTAAAATCGTGAAAGAAGTTCTATTTATGTGTGAAGAATAACATATAGCCGATTTCTAAACTAAACTTAGATTCTTAAATATTATACACATCTAGACGCTTGGCCACAATACTAGGCACCTAGGAGGATGATAATTCGCTTCACCATAAAATTTAAATAGCAAAACAAACATACAATGTACGAAATGTTAAGAAATTTTTCGTAAGTATTTCTTAGATACGGAATATTTGTTAAATATTCCTATGGAATTGTAATCACTTAAATTTTATAATAAATTAATACTAATTCCAATTACTTGTAAACCAGATTTTTAAAATAGTATTTCAACGGCAAGTCCGACAAATGTTTAAAAAAAAAAAAAAAAATTGCAATCGTTATTAGGGCACTCCTAGGGGTGAGTTCCAGACCGTCGCCAATTGCCGAAACTAGCACTAGTGCGACGTAAAAACCCATGAAATGTAATATTTATTTTTCCCTTAATTGCCGAAACGTCAGTGGCGTCCTCCATGTGGAGACTCAGTTTTTGGGTTCTGTCTGTTTGAATGTATGTGTCTCTCGTAATAGCGGCCTTAAAAATTTCCCTATTGACTTGCAAATTGGTACACACGTTGGTGAACAACACAGAATAACTTGTATGGTTTCAGATGAGTATTCTATTTTTAGTTCGTGTACAGGGACACGCCAAAGTTCTCTTTATCATTTCGGCGTATTGACAGAATTTGTATGCACCTCAATAGCAGCCGCAAAAATCTGCTGATTGACTTGCCTATTAGTGCACATGTTCAGGTGCTATTCAGAAATAGTTGTATAATTTTTTATGCCCATATTATTTGAACCGCTGATTGCAGAAAGGGGACATGTCCAATATTTAGCGAATATGATTTAATGCCCCTAGTGTGTTCCTAACATATATACGCATATTTCCAGTAAAAAGGAAACTCATCCTTCAGCTCTAAACAGGAGAAAAAATTATTCGAAAAATGGTTTTGGGCAGAATAGAGTCATATCCTGGACAATGACTCCTTTCTGTTCTCAATGAAATAAGTCATTCGGGTTTTTCATACGTCATTCTCTCTGGTTGATGTAACTGTTTTCTATCCGAAGGAGACGCCGATAAATTCAGCGGCAGATGACCAATGTAAGCCCAAAGTTAATTGATAATATATCATATTCTTGTTCAGCAACGCCTACAAGTCTGCAGAACAGATTTTTTGAATGTGCATAACATTAGCAGGAAACGAGATGAACGAATTGCAAACTTACTGACAAAGGTGATTTTTTAAATGCTTTAAGAGGTATGACCCATAGTGTGAATGCTATGATTCGCAAGCCTGTGCTTTATGAGCGTATTCAGTCTTTCTCTTTTAAAATAGTCACAATATTCTTCAAGTTTCACGAAGTACCTAGCGTCAAACCTCACAGCCAAAACAATGCATGATTTATTTTGGAAAATATATCCACATCTTCAAGGGAAAGTGAAGTATCACTTTTACTGGGAATACTTCCATTCTTCATTGGGCTTCATGAAACATCCTTAGGACACGTATGCTACATGTGAGGAGTTAAACAATACAATTAAGCGTCCCTCATGAATGAAACTTCAAAATGAGTTGCTGTGGTCGAATTAATTGTACAGAAAAGAAGCCAGAAGTTTTACAACTGTCTTAAAGAATCTGTTGCTTCTTCCCAAAATGAGGGCAAAGTTTTAAGACTGTGTGTTGACTGTATGGCGTTTTTTGATCTGCCAAAAATACCCGTTCAGAATCTTTATTACTACGGAGAGTTTGATGTCAATAACTTGAATATTCATAATTCGTGTGACAGTACCATGACATATTATGTTTATCATGTGGGAGTTGCAAGAAAATATTCTGATGATGCAATATCGTTTGCATTAATTTCAAAGTTTCACCTCTCTGAAGTTGAGGAGTACTATCTTTTTTGTGCCAACTGCGTGGGGCAGAACAAATCCACACATTCATTTGGACCATAATGGCATTGATGGAACTTAAGGTTTTTAAGAAAATCAAAGGTTTTTTTTTTTCCTCTTACCAACCTTCTTTTCGACCGAAAATTTGGGTTAATCAAGAGGAAATTAAAAAATATTGATATGTTGTATACTCTCGACGAGTACGTTAATATAGTGGCAAATGCTTCAAACATAGCTGGCAAATTCAGAGTGATCATAGTCAGTTCTTCAATGATTCTTGACTATCAGAACTGATATCCCACTTTCTACGTCAATAGTACCACGTCACTTTAATCAAGAAGCTTGTCCATCAAAGACAGGAAAAAATTGTGATTTCTTCGTATAATTATTTTGAATGTTCTTCCAAAAATCCCGGTGCTATTGTAACGTCTGAGTTTATTGGTCGATTCAACGTCAATATTTTTTGTTTGAGAAAGCATAAATGATTCTCATCTTCTCAAAATGTCGTACACGAAATTATAACTGCAGAAAAATCCTATAAATATCAATGAAATAAAACACCTTAAAAGTCTAAAACAGCTCATTCCTGTAGAAAAATTACGTACTTTTTGAATGGAACTTTATGAATGACCAGCTCATTAAGAATTTTACCAACCACGGTAATTAAGTTTAATTTTGTGTTTTTTATGTTTCTTCTACTTATACCATGTTGTATAAAGCAGTACACTAATTTTCAATGAAAAGATTGGAAGTAAAGGAGTGATTTTTGAAAATTACAGGAACACATGAAGAATAAATAGATGTTAAGTGCAAAAAGAAGACATGTCCACAATGCAAAAATGATCGCCATGGACGTATGTATTATTGAATTTTGATTAAAATGTGGTATTTGTGATAGAGATGGCAATAAAAATGCTGTATAATTTTTTTCAGAATTTTAAATTCACGCAAAATTTGTAAAAATAGTTTTTTGTGTCTCCTGTAAAATTAGGTCTAACATGTCTCGTTTCTGCAATCAGTGATTCATTTATAGTTCATGTATCAGGGACACAGCAAATTTTTTCTTATTACGATCTATGGCGATCTATATCGAATTTCGTTTAAACGCATTTTAACATGGTTATGTTGCATTCAACAATGAAATTAACATTATATTATTGAGAGGCTTTTAAAAGCATGTTTTCTGTATAAAATGTATGCTTAGACTTAATGTGTCAGTACCTTACAAAAGTTTTTTGAAAATGTCCCTAATCATCCAAACTATTTCAAATTTCGAACAATTATTCTATGAGCTACAAAAAGTTGTATAGTTTTTACTGGTGAATATAATGTTTATGGCTCGTTTACAGGGACACAAAAAAGAATTTCATGACATTAGAGCCTATGGACAGATTTTTATTTAAGGCACTTTAACGTGCTGGTGCAGCACTCAACATAATGTTATTAAGATAATATTAGAAGAAGATTAAATGCTTGTTTTCTCTCTAAAAAAAGAAAAAAGTGTCTTTATTAAATTTATGTACCAGGACCACACAAAAGAATTCCGATGACATTCTGTGATCTTCCAAATGATGTCAAATTTGGTTCAAATATTAATAAGTTACAAGGAATTAGTGTTTACTGGTGTATATAATAACAGTGGCTCGTGTACAGAGACACACAAAAGAATTTCGTACCATTACGGTCTATAGGTGGTATTTATTATAACTGCATTTTAAAATGGTACACTCTATAAAACATAATGAAATAAAAAATGTTTAAAAACAAGAACGTTTCTGGCGGGAAATGGTAGGCGTCAAATTGGTGATTAGTTTACAAGGTTACACAAAATGATTCCAATGTTATGCAATGATTTGACATTAAATTTGTTACACGTATTTGAGTTACAAGGAGTTAACACGAGGGAGTTACAAGGAAATATATATACACACACACACAGATAGACATATACAACGGGGTTAAGAGGGTCGGTAGCCGCCCTCAGAAATGTTCCACGAATTATTTTTTCTTTTTTTCGATTTCTAGTAATTTTACAAGAAAATACTTAGAGTAAAATGTATCGCGGATTGTACTGTTTTTTCATACAACTCTGCCATTTTTTTCTTCAATTCTTCGTTTAAGCACTAGTCATTTCTACTTTGAAGTATTGTGCAAAATTTCAGTATGATCGGCGCATTAGTTTATGAGAAATCGCGTGCACTGCTTTTCTGAAGGGTCTTCAGAAACTAGTACCCACCAGGAACATTTTCAAAAAATTTTAATGAAATGGTTATAAAATGTTGTTTAAAATTTGCTCATTTTATATGCTCAAATTTTTGAATAAAAATTTGTATTATATTAAATATATGCTTTTTTTTTTTTCTTAATTTAAAGCCTTCGAAATCCATGTGTAATCCCTTAAGTGAAATTATGGACGAATAGTTGAAAATAATATTTATATTATTAATTTTATGTATTATGACGGTAGTACACCGAATATATAAAAATTGAATATATCAGGGTTTGCAGAGTTTCTAAAATTTTTACACTAATTTTACTATATTGTCACCACTATTTTTATAGCCATCTTTTCAAAAGATTTAAACATTCAAGATTTTTCTTTCTTTCTTTTTTTTTTTTTTTTTTTAAGATAATGGTGACAATATAATAAAATGCATGTGAAATTTTTGGAACCCTGTTAGCCCCGATATATTCCCACCTGCAAGTATTTTTTTCCAAAATGAAATTTTTAAATACTTTCCCAAAAAATATAAGAAATGTATAAGAACACGAAGGACGAAAATGCATGCGAACTGGAAGAAATAACAAAGAAGAAATAGTAAACTCCACTTAATATAGGACTCAACGTCTACCATGAAACAAACCATACTCAGTCTTGATTAATTATTATATTATTTTATTTTCTGCGTCATTTATCTAAAAGTTCTGAAAGACAAACCATTATTAATTAGATTTATTCTAGTCAACAAAATGTGGGTTTTGTTTTCTGTAACCCCTGATTACCAAAATAAATATCTAATGGATAGTTCATCAAGAAAATCTATTTATCTTATTTTGATATTGATCCGAAATCTTTTTATAGTACCATTGGCAAGAGACAAATCAAATTAAGGTCTGGAGTACATAAAAATACGCTTTTCTATATATCTATGCCGACTCTTATAATATAGCTAAAGTAAATGAATGAACCTTCTGTTTATTGTACCATTTTACTAGATTTCTTTGAAACATCGTAAAATATTTAACCTAGAATAAATAAACTACAATATTATCAACTTAAATCAATTATCGGAAATGCGAAAGTAGAAAAGCAGAATTTTCTTACTCCTTTTCCAAATTCAATTTTTGATAAAATTGGTTCACCTATTTTTTTTTTTTTTCCTTTCCTTTCGACAATGACCTTGTAGGAAGCTACGATAATTATTTTGAAGAACAAGTCATAATAAAATCGAAAGCAAGTTTTCACAGTCAAATTTAATGATTCAATGTTGTGTTTCATAACATATTTCTAAATTTAGTTCTTTTCGTAATAAATTTATTTTTCTGGAATTATTGAATGGTTGCGGGCGATGTACAAAAAAAATGATGAATGCATATTTCCTTTCACTTTCAATTTAGAATTACAGTTAAAATAAAAGTTATTTTAAAATGAGTACAGACAAGAAATACGTGTTATGATTACAAGGCAATCTAATGTAAGTTTCACACTCGAAACAATGGCATTAAATTCGGTAAATATCGTAGATTCACTCTTTCCCGATATTTCGAAAAATTTTTAATGTTATGTAAGTAATGATGGTTTATTACTTAAAAAAAAGAAAAATTATTAAAATATTGATAAATAATTACATGGCGCATACAAACAATAGTACTCGATGTACACTTTTTTTTTTTTTTTTTTAATGAAACTAATTCGATTATTGCAATTTTAAAAGATAAATCACAAATTTGATTCCTTCCTTCAATTACTTTGTTTTTTAAATTAAAAAATTTCCAGTGCAAACTTTAAAATTTTTATATTTCATGAAATATTTATAACTCTTCGTGTATGCACATTTTTATTTATTTCTTTTCCCCCCGTAAAAGTTTAGCTATCATAAATGATCAAAGCTCTGTATCAGTGGCATACTTGCCAACCTCCTAATTAATATTCCGTAGTATAGTTAATCCCGCCCTTTTTCTCACACCAGTAAATTTTTAGAGTAATAGTCTTAAAATGGAATTGCGATTAAATATGAAGAAAAATACTCTAAAAAGTTACTGGTGTGATAAAGAAGGCGGGGCTAACAATACTACGGAATATTAATTAGTATGTTTGCAAGTATGCAGTGAGCGCCAATATCCTCCAAATCCTGTATACTATTAAACTTTTTACCTTTCCGATAAAAATACATGTTAGTTGTCTAATGAAATTTATATTGTTCAATTTAAAACTTAAAAGCGTAGTTGAATTCCGCCTGTTACATGCATTAAAATTAATTTGGATTGATATGGTATATTTTAATTTACGGAATAAAGTAATTACACTTTTAATGAACCAAAAGTCACAGAAAAAATAAAACTTATTATTCAAAAAGTATTGGCCGTAACACTATGCGGTTTTCACAAAAATGCACAGAAAAACATGGGATTTTTCTTTTAAGTAACAAAAGATTTATCGCCAAATTAGTTTTTCTCCGTCAGGTAGCGCTTTAACTGTAAAATTACTTTTTACTTTCCGAACACTATAGTGAGGAAAGTATTGTAATCATGTCAAAAATCCGAATTCGAGATTTTGATGTTTCTATACGTTTTGAGGTGCCCTGAGTCCGTTTTCACTATTTTTACGATGATGTATGTGTGTGTGTATGTGTGTATGTCTGTGGGTGAACACGCTAGCGTCTAAACGCTTCGTTCGATTAATCTGAAAGTTGGTACGCATATTGTAAGTCACCATAGTACGAACCCTATAGATTTTGGTGAATCTAGCACTTATAGTTTTTTTACAGGGACACAAAGAAAAATTCTTTATCATTATGGCCTATGGGAGCAAAATCTTTAAAAGTGCGATAGCATCTAAACGCCTTATTCAATTGAGCAAAAATTTTATACACATATTATAGATCACAAATACTCAATCTGTATAGATTTTGGAGAATCTAGCACTTATAGTTTTTTTACAGGGACACAAAGAAAAATTCTTTATCATTATGCCTATGGGGCCAAATTTTTAAAAATGTGATAGTGTCTAAACGCCTTATTAATCCGAGCAAAAAAATTGTACACATGTTATAGATCACAGTTGAACTAACTGTATAGATTTTGGTGAATCTAGCACTTACAGTTTTTTTACAGGGACACAAAGAAAAATTCTTTATCATTATGGCCTATGGGACTAAATTTTTAAAAGTACGATAGCATCTAAACGCCTTATTGAATTCAGCTGAAAATTTATATGAGTATTATAAATCACTGTTGCACTAACTATAAGCATTTTGGTGAATCTAACATTTATAAGTTTTTACAGGGACACAACGAAAATTTCTTTGTCATTATGATCTATGGGCTCAAAGTTCAGTAGCGTTAAATAAAACAACGTGTAATAGATGGAGAAAAATACTCAAACACTCTGTTATGGTTTTCTCTCTTTTGTTTGTTTAACAACTACTCTTTCTTTACTTTATCTACAAAACTGTTAATTACTCAATGTTCGGAAAGTCGAGTGGAGTCACTCCAGATTTTTTACAGTGGCACTAGGACTAGGGATGTGCCAGATCGTCAAGAAACGTGATCCGCAGATACGGATATCAATTTTTCTGTATCTGCGGATACGAATACGGATCTTTTGCATCTAGATCCGCAGATACGAATCTTTATGAAAAATATTTTAGAATGTAACAATTTTTATTTTAATTTTTCGACTACCATAGGTAATGGAAGTGTTGTATTCATTCAAACATTTTAATATCGAGTTTTCCCCTAGTTCACATGTTTTAAGGTCTCCTGAATCCAAAAACGTAATTTTTAGAAATTGGTTAGGGTATATGGGTGTGCGGGATAAAAACTTCTAATTATCAATTCTCCAAAACGAAAAAAGATGGAACGACGAAATTTCATATTTAAGACATGTCCAGTGTATATATGATTTCTCCAAATTTTGATAAAAATTGAAAAACCGGAAGTGCGACATGTAAAACCGAAAGAGACAAATCTGTACATCGAAAACGATTCAAATATTTTTTTTTCCGAAGTTGCTTTATAAATTTCCTTTTTAGACGTTCGATCGTAATGTATTAGTCAGTTACTTCAGGAAAATTGATAAGTCAACTTAATTGATACACCGAAATAAACAGGTCAATTTTTGGACACGTATTTCGGTTTCTTAAAAAACGGCTCTACGTATTTTCTACAAACTGGACGTATTAGCTTATTTTTAGGCGTCCTTATGTAATTGTCGGTTTCCGGTGAACAGATGTTCAAATTTGCTACATAAACTTTTTTTGCATGTACTACTTGGTTACTACAGGAAAATTTATAAGTGTCCGGGTACGGCTAATCAGTTTTGGATCTCGAAATTTCTATTTCAAGGAATAGGTTCTGTCGATTTTCTTTAAACTCGCTATATCAACTCTCTTTTATGTGTCTTATAACGCATGTATTTGTTTTCTGTTGCAAGAAAATTGTTGGCATGTGATTGATTAGGTCAATTTTATGTCTTCTGATCATAGTCTTCAAAAGTATAATATGTGTAGTAGTATGGAAGTCGTGTAATTGTTATAAACTAGTTTTTTTTTTTTTTTTTTTTTTTTTTTTTTTTCTTTGGGGGGGAGGGGGGTGTCGACATGAAAAGATTTTAGATAGAATCTCGATTGGAATATTACATCAGTACGATTTGGAAATACTTCTTATGTAGAGTACATATGAAGCATGAGTACATTCTTGATGCCCATAAAATATCTTTCGAAAAGGTCGAAGTTAAGCTCATTTAGAAGTAAGTTGCGTTGAGATTTAGTGACAAAGAAAAGTTTAGCATGTTCTATGTTAATAGTTAACAGATAATAAGAGAAATATAACTTTTCTTTTCTTTTTCTTTATTTACATAAAATAAATGTATCACAATTGAACTATCCTTAACACACAGCTGATAAATATAACAATTATAGAAATATTTTCGAATGGAGAAAAAAATGCACGAAAATATTCGGAAAAAAAAAAAAATAGTACACACAGACAAACAAATAATTCATCACTATATTAACTGTTTAGAAAGTTTAATATATTTTCTTGTTTATTCGTTTTAAAATAGTTTCAAAAACCAGACTATCGAAAAAAATTCTCTTAACAATGAGTCATATTCAACAGTGAAGGTCAAAACATACTTACATGATGACTGGTGCAGGGATGGAACACTGGTGCAGAACTCACACCGGTATTTCTTAAAGCAATTTCTCTACCTATAATATCGGTGATTTAAGAAGTAGAAAATTTTATTACATTGATAGTGCTATGTGTGGTGCGCCAGTGTTCCATCACTGCTGGTGTATAGAGAATTTTCAGAAATTTAAATATGTAAATTATTTTTTAGATGGTGTTCATACACTTTCAACAAAAAAGACGGGTGTGATGATACGCAGCGTGATAAACAATATTTGTCGTAAAATCTAAGATCGTAGTCCCTAATTTAAGGGAAAATTCGGGATGTTTTCCACCAGCCCGTACTAGCATGTTTGCTTTCAAGTTCAATTATATTTAAAATCTTAAAATAATATAAATGTGCAAAAATAAGAACTTGTAAAATCTTTCTCAGTTAATTTTTATTATTAGTTTAAGAATTTAGTTTTATCAGTGTCAACACTAAATGGTAGTAATTTTTAAATAATTAAAATCAAAATAACGTATATAACTGATTACTATATATAACTGTAAACAACTGATTATATAATAATGTAAATTTCAATATTTTAAAAAATTCAATATTTCATTTATATGTACATATTTACCTAATTTTATTTACTATTTTATAACTGTCTGCGTTGTTTGAGAAATTATGTATATTTCATTATAATAATATTTATCCTCTCAATTTAAAATTATATACATGTACAACATATACCATATACAAAAATTTTATTTAGCACTGAAAATTTTAATAATTGTAATGGCAGTATAAAGATGGTCCCTTAAATTTGATTTATGTTACATTTATCTCGTTTGATTTCCATATTTTGTATTTATATCAAATTCTGTTTGGAAAAATGTATTTATTTCGCCCAAATGTATTTATTATCTCTATTTTGAACACCAGAGTTCTATTCCTTTTTACGTGACTGCTTTATTTGTTAAGTCATTGCCGTATCCCACAATTTTCTTCCAGAACTATCTGCATAATGAATGCAGAAATAAATAGCGCTCTGCAGTATTTCCCCGTGGATGTTTTCTTAAACACTTTCGTAAACTTCGAAAGATCTAAAGAGGCTGCAACTCGCCGTAGGCATGATATGTTAAGGTATCGTAAAATGTTTTATTGTAAAATTTAACAATAGTATCATTAATACGTCGACTAGATGAGTTTGATTTACGCGATTTCCGCTAAATGAAAACGGTAACTAAGTAAATTGTCTGCTTCAGTAAATATGTTCAAGTGCATTTTCAGTCTTTCAATAAAAGGTGATTTTTATATTATTGCCTTATTTATTATTATTTTTTTCGCTGCATTTTAACAAAATTGTATGGAAAAATATTTGTGTAAACTGCATTGATAATTTAACTCAATGAATAATCTTTGTCAGTTTATCGATCAGTTTTGTTAATAAATCTTTGCTTTGGGCGTTAAGTATGAAATGTGAAATACTTGGTACAAAACGTATCTGATAATTAAGCAAAGATGTTGCTTATGGTGTAAAGTTTGTGTTGTATGAAACTTCAAATTTATCAGCATTTGATTTGCGCAATTTCTGCTAAATGAAAACGGTAGCTAAGCTGTCTGCCTCTGTAAATATGTTCATGTGCGTTTTCGGACTTTCATATTCAATTAAAGGTAACTTTGTATTATTACTAATTTTTTTTCTTCTTGTGTTTGTAATGTAACTGAATCGTATGGTGAAAAAATATTATGAAAACTTGCAACTCAATAAAAAGATTTTTATTATTTCCTTGATATTAATTTAGTGATCCGTTAGGGAAGATGCTGCTTATGATTGTAATAGTTGTATTACATGACTGTTATATTTTCAAATTTATGTTACGTTTGTTAAATTTTATCAAATATGATTGTGAAATTTACGGAGCACTGAAGTGTTTTAACAAACTTATTATACGTTTTTTTTTTTTTTTTTTTTTTTTTTTTTTATGTAAATGCTTGTGTGTTGGCTAAATGGTCGGCGTTCTGGTCTGCAGTTAACTGGTTACGGGTTCAAGTACCGGCTCATACATAGATGTTTTGCAGTGGTTTTGAATGAATTTTAAATAGTAGGGTCTCGGCCTGATTAGCAACAGTTAGCAAAAAATTACCGCAGAACAACACTTCTCGCACTTGCAGTGTTTTCGTTATGTGCATATGTATTTAAATAAATGAAATACATTACAAAAATACGCAGGAGCGTACAGCATGACTAATTGCTAAAAGTTTTTAATAAAATAATTAACAGGAAAAGTATGTTTAACCATGAGCCTTGTTTGAGCTGGAATACGACAGTGTATATATGTATATACTACGCATGGCGAATTAAATATATGTATTTGTATAATAAGTTTTAAAGTTTTTAATTTTGAAGATGATTATTTTTTCCAAAAAATAATATCTGAAATATTTAATATTTCTAATTTATTTTATAAAGTCCTTAAAAAAAAAAAAAAAAAAAAAAAAAAAGAGAACTATTTTTAAAATTTCCTATTTCACGTACAGAAAATTCACAACCATTTCTTTTTCTTTTTAATTAGCATTTTATTAAGACTCTATGAAATGCAGAAAATGCATTTAATTCAAATTTTTAACTCCAAAATATATTAAAAAATTAATTTTCAGTAGACAAGATCAATTTTTAACGATTGTGAATTTTCTGAATGGAAAAACGGAATAAAAAAATTTATTCAGTCGTTAAGTAATAATTAATTTAACAGATTTTCTCATAGACATAACATAGGCTTTGTCTGTAAGTGACGATTGGTAAATAATTCCCTTATATCAACTACACTTATTTTTTCTTTGTATTAAAATAAATCATCTGTTTTTTTTTTTTTTTTTTTTTTTTTTTTTAATTAAATTAGCCTATTTGCAAATTACAGTCATGCACATATTAAGTATTGGTCAAACATTATCACGTAAAATCTACGTAAGTGATTTTTGATGTCTAGCCACGAAGTAGTCTTTGATAGTCCATTGTTGTGCTTTTATTACTCCATTGTTTGAATTCATAGCTTAAGGATTTCAGCATAAAATAACGTCACAGAATATTGTTTCATAACACGGCACAGATACAAGTGATATCCTGCATATACAGATTACTTTCCTGGATATAAATTATATACTTAAAATGTACATTTTTAATCGAAATATTCAATACAAAATTATTTGAGTTCTGTACATGGGGTTAATATTTCCATGAAATTTAAAAGTAGATTATTTTTTGAGCAGAAAACACTCTGTAAAAGATATATACATACATATTTACACCCAAATATACTATTATTTGATATGCAGGATTAAGGTAATTTGATGAATATGATTGCTTTAGTTTTGAAAAACTCCCATTTTACAATTACACCATTCTACGTGTATTAGAAAGATTATAAAAAAATTTTTACTTATGTGACTTTCACTTAAAAATAAATTTAAAAAAATTAATGACTAAATAAACAAATAAAATATTAACTAACGTAAATTCACGTGGCACTCTAAAATAGTATCCTGGAATGTTTCCTGAATTCAAAGTAGAATGTCTTATTTTAATGGAATTTCATTCAAAAAATAAGCACAAAAGAACAGCATGTGCCTATTTAAATTCTAGGAAAACCAACCAACCAACCAAAAAATAACTTCTGTTGAGATATATCGTGTGTAGTCGACTATGTATATATGGGTGTATGTTTTATCGATGGACATTCTTATCTGTTTTACGGGTTTTAAAAATAATATTCCAGTAAATAAGGTGGTTTTACTTTCATATCGTAACTAAAATTATTACTGGATATTTTTATTTTATTATTTTGAATTATGGTGGCATTTCATCATCTGTTATCTTGCTTTTTGCGATTATATATTTCATTTAAGAAATGAATACATATATTTAATAAAGAACTAAAAACTATGCGAAACAAGGGCAATATCCAAACATATGAAACAGAAATAACAATATGAAAGAGCAGAAACGAGTTTTACTGGGCCCAAACCTCTGCAAGATCATATGATAAAGAAATAGTTAAAATGAAAATTTTTATAATATTAGATGGAAAATGTATATTTTATAATTATTGATATATATAAACCAACTTTATAAGAATTAAATCATAGATATGCGTTATTATTTAAAATAATTATTGATATTTATTATTGTATTTTATTCAAACATTTATATTTTATTTTATATATAAAGTCATTTTAAAACACAAACATTTTGCATTCCTTAGATATGTTTTAGCTCGATAGTCTGCTTCACAAAATACCTTTACAACAACATGAAGGAAGTTCCAGAAAAAAATGCAATAATTCAAATTTAGTGTTTCTCCTAATATAATGTTCAGTTTTATCTCCAAACTAAGCATATTTTCTCTTTTTTAAAAGATAATTTTAAGCTACTTAACTGTTTTCTTTTTTACTTTTCTTAATTGGAATACTCATATAATGAATTTTGAACTGGCGAAGTGTTAGTAAAATTTTTAAGATTTACATGATAATGTTTAAGTTCTTCACGCAAGTCTACCATATTATTTAAAAATCTTTTATTCTGCACAGTCTGATTTCAATTTTGCAGTAACAAGCGTGATATTGTGAAATATTTGACTGATAATAAATAATTAATATTTTATGTGAACTACGTGGTGTCAAACTTAAAAATGTTATATCTAAATAAATAAAGTGCTTTACTTGAAAAAAGTAAAATGTTCAAAATAATAATAAATTTTATACCAAAGAAAATGGGTTGAGGGAGGGTGTAATGTTTTACCAAATAAACGCAAAATGTTTGCAAGTTCTTAGTGCAAGATTAGTTAGAAAGTAATCTTATTGGTACAGATTGAGTATTTTGTTTCCTTAAATATTTCAAATATTGATATTCTGGATTAAAGATATATATTCTAGTTGTCGATGATATATCTATTTTACCCTTTACGAAATGAAAAAAATACTCGCACATTTTAACACTATCTCGCATGAGGAATTTTAAGACTAATAACGTACTAAATAAATTACTTTTCAACTTCGAGCATATTTACATTTACAAGATAATAAAGTGCTTTTCTTTTCAAGCGAACGTACAAGTTATTTATAATAACAGAGAATTCCATTATTTTTCCTTGAATTCCATCTCTCAAATGTTTAAAAACGATTAGACGCTCCTTTTTTTCCTGGATGATTTATAATCAATAGGCCCATGAAAAATTTTTCATCATTAAGTTTCAACCGCCACGACTTCCTGAATATACTAATATTTTTCTCTTGTATCTTTCGTTGACATTTCTCAATTTCTTTTTTCAGTAGTTGGATTTAAAGAAAAAAAAAATCTATTTTGCTTTTCTACTTTGAAGAAAAAATATTTTCCAAATTATTGGAATTAAATTATCTATTGCTTAGCTTGAATTCATTTAATGATGCTTTTTCCCGTTCTGGTAAGCATACTAAAATAAAATATAAGGCTAATAAGACAGTAAAAGTGCTTTAAAACTCCAGGAAAGGGTAATATAGGCTTTATTTTGAGGACGTTTTTCTCTTAGATTTTCAATTTTAGATAGTATTGAATCTATATATAAGCTATAAAAAAAGAACAAGAAAGATTGGTTGACATTAGGTTTATGCTTACTTTTTAATTTATTTATAATCTTTGATAAAATATTTAAGCATATGATAAATATCGGTAAAAAATATAGTTACATAATTTTTATATTTTTGATTATTATTTTGATTTTTTATGAAATTTCACAATTTTTTTTATATATTACTTGTTTTCCCAATCGAATAGAAGAATACTGAAACAATAAAATAATTTCTTAAATTTTCATTAATTCTTAAGATTTTCTTACAAAAAGTAAATATTCAGGCAAAAAAAATTTTGTACAAGATTAAGTAGTTCTACTAATTATTTTTATTATGTATAAATAGGAATTTTATAAATTTACGCAAAACTAACTTTTAGAAATTTTCATATTTATAGAAAAATTCATATTTGAAAACAGCTGGTTGACGCATATTAAAGAGGAAAAATGTATGCATATTTATTTAAAGTAATGAATAAAACAATAAATGTAAAAACATATATTGTTAAATTACCACTTAGCATCGTTTTGCCTGCTAAATTTGCGCGAATTCAAATTTAATAAAGATTTAACGAATAAACTGTGGTAAATTCACCGATATATACATGTGTCATGCCAATTCGTAAGCTGTTGATACAATGAAATATTCTTCGATGTCCTGTCACAATATTCTGTTTGATATTTCCATCATTTTTAGAGAAATGCATTTTATCCTTCGGGAATAGATTCATTCAACTAGCGGCTAGTGTTGACAGTTTTGTCCGAAGCCCTGAAGCAGGAAATCCATTTTTTATCCTTGGCGCTTTTTCTTCCATATAATAACCTGACCTTCATATCGCTTCTCAATGAAAAACTGTTTATACCATGATTCATTTACACGAATATCACTCGACTATTTTCGAGGAAAAGAATACTGCTACTGCTGCAGTATTGAGGAAGGTCCCAACTTTTTCTTTTAGCCTTCTGTAAATATGTTTTGGAACTAAGCATTACAGGAATTGGATAGAAATGTATAAAACGGCCTTAACCTACGATGTTTTTTTTTTTTTTTTTTCTTCATTCATAACTTTACTCTTGAGAAGATAGACTTAGCGGAAGGAATACCTTAACATCGAAATCTCTTCATTGTTTTCCTGTTTTTATTTTTTTCTGGATTTGAGTAATAGCATTGGGTGTTAACATAATGCATTTTATAATAAATCAAGAGATATCTTCTATTGTAATTGTCATTGAACAGTTTTTTGTTTTCAATTTCATTATATTTTTGTTGCTGGAAGAAAAATAAAAGTAAGTAATGGATTCTCTCATTGTCAGGGAAGATGAAAGCGCATATGAAAAAAAAAAAAAAAAAAAAAAAAAAAAACGACTGAAGCTGTTTAATCGTTTTCATAACTATTGCTCACAATAAAATAAAAATTTTATGGGAATTCTCCAACTACCATCGTTAGCAGTCACAACAGCTCATGTTAGCCTATGAAGAAAATTGTTAGAAAAATTATTCATTAACTAAATGTATTATTTTTAATTATATTTCAGCATGAAAAAGGAACTCGCAGTCGTTAAATTTGTTCTCATTTTCCAAAACCTTATTTTTAAAATTTTTAATATTTTATATAGAACTAGAAAATGCGATAAATGAACTAAATGCATTTTTCGACATTTTATAGCTTCAAAAGGAAATATTAAATTTAACAGAAATAAATTTTTGGATGAAAAGAAGAAATTGTGAACGTTGAAAATTTTTTGAATGTGAAAAGGGAATATAATAATAAGATGATGATGAGTAATTTGTTTGAAATTTTCGCGTAGTGTAACATACTATTTGAGTACTAGGAGCCGGAAAATTTAAGGTGATGAGGTTCCTTGAGATCATTTTTGACTTGAGATTTTTGGCTTAGATATGTAATAAACATTTCAATATTACACAATAACTAGGACTTGTTATGGTTATCCTTGTTTGTATGCTTTTGAATTAATATCGATGGGCTCGTCCATTCATTATTAGGATAAAAATGTACAATCTAAGTTTCAAAATGTCCATTTGCAAAAACTGAAGTGGCATTGAATCGAGATTCTACTACGGAAATAAGGAAGATAAATGTTAAAAAAAAAATATATATATATATATATATATATATTATTTTATTTACATTGCTTCGTAACATAATCATTAGTTAATAGTTAATATATTTATAACATAATAATAATAAGAAATGATGTATTTTTTAATGATAATTAATTTTTAATCTTCGATGATAAATTTACTCAATAGGAAACTACTGTGGAAATCTTGAAATATAAAAGCTAAAGATTTAAACAAATATAATTTAACATTTTTCGTTATTAACATAAAATAATCTATATTTGGTATTCTTAACATTAATATATATATATATTATGTATTATATTATAAAGTGTTTTTTGAAAAGCAGGTGACTGTACTTTTCTTGCTCCCACCATTACTGCCGACGTTCTGCTCAATGAGCTGGTAGATTGGAGGTGTCGAGTTCGAACTCGGGTCAAGCTTGTCTGCTTAGCCGGTCAGAGTTTTCAGTTTTCTCAGAAATTCGCGTGAATTCGGGCTAGCACCCCTTAGAAATATCCTCTTCGAGGTACTGAACACGGACTTAGTCCCTCTAGTAAACAATCGTCCTAAATTCATACACCAGCCTATTTTTCCTTTTAAAAATTTTGGGAATTTCACGTCTGTGTATTACACATAGCTTTGAAATAAATGCAAAAATATGTAACATACGTTTAATGAAGTAATACACTTTTTAAAGTATTTCAACTCATTTTATAATGATTATTTTTGCTACGGTCAGGGTGGAACTTTCCATAGTTACTCTTAAATTCAGAATTTTCCAAAGTATTACTCTCTCTAAATTTCATCTTTTTGAATGTTTAACTTGCTTTATAATGTATTAAGAACTTTTTAAATATCTCTTATATGTATAAATATTTTTAATAAGAGATATGCTGTATCATTAACAAATCTCCCCTCGTCATATATTCTGCAGCCAAGTAGCGGTTTTCAGGGATTTTGCGTAATTTCACCCTTGTACAGTTTAAATATTTAAAACAAAGTTTGAAACCATTTAAAGGGTCATAAATCTCATTTGTCATAGTGAGGTTTCGATATACTGAATTATCGTTTTTTATCTTTTTAAGTATTTTTCAATATTTGGTTCGAAATAAATTTATCCAAATGAAATTCAACTACAAGTCAGCTCATTTAAATCACACTGCAAAATAAATAGATAAGTCTCTCTCTTTTCATTTCATTTAGAATGAAAAGAGACAAATGTGCTTCTATAACAAATTTCCCTTGCGTGATTTTATAATCTATTTTTCAGCCAGAATTTTAATTCAAATACAGTTTTCTTCATTCAATTTTTATTAGTATTTAAGACTTCAGAAAATAGTATATAAACAATCACGCTCTCGTTTTTATTATTATTATTTATTTCCGACTTTATATTCGCACATAGTTTTGGAATGATTAATTATATTTATTCTTTTTAAAAACTTTTTATTAATTATGTAGTTTCGGAGCATTTTAATAATCTTTTGAATTTAATCAGGTATGTAGAAAATTCTGGATTTTTAATTAACACCCATCGTATATTTTTAAAATTAGCCAAAACAACTTTATACATATATATAATGTAAAATTCGAGTATTTTGGAATGCAATTTTCCCGTTGGCTTTGCCAGCTTAGAATTTCTTTGTTATGCTGCGTATTTGAGAAATATTTGGAAAAAATAGATTGCGCCATTCGACTGCGTCAATGTTGCGTAATAACAATTTCACATTGTAGATCTTCAAAATTGGCAAAAATTATTTTATTGAGATTGATAAGATTTTTACACGTGGTTATTTATTTCAAATACTTGAAATTTCAGCCATTTGTTTTGATTTTTTTTTTTTTTTTTTTTTTTTTTGTCAATACAGAAGTTAAACAATATTAGATACAGTATTTAATACGCAAGTAAACGTAATTCCACACGTAAAATACACACAGAAAAATATGTACTATGATATGAATTACTGCTTTGATAAAATAATAATAATAATAATAATAATAAAATGAACAAATAAACAAAAATATATTCGTTTCATTTTATTTAAGTAGATATGCAGTTTGCAGGCCATGGATTATTTAATGTCTTCAGTTCCTAAATGGTACTTAAACGATGATTATAGCTATGCTAATATGTTCATTATAAGCATGTGGAATATAAAAATATATTGAGAAAGAATTTTAGCTTGAATCAATGCTGCAGTTAAACCTATAATCAAATGTGAGGGATATAAAGAAAGGTGTCTTAACAGAATAAAAAAGCATCTGAAAAATCTGCTATCAGGATAAAAAAAAAAAATATATATATATATATATATATATATATATATATATACCTAAGCCACATCAAACCACACATTGAATAAGACACACGAATTCCTTTAATGGATTACATTTGATACCTTTTTATTTTTTAAAGCAGGTGTACAGATTTTGAAATTTTTAATGTCGCTCAGTCTCTATTTAAATGATTATTATAGCTATGTTATATCCGTCACAATCGATAAAATCAAAATCCCATTCGAATGGAGCATGACACATGTAATTATGCTGAAAAAAAAATATATATATGTATATATGTATTAAGTTTGAATCAAAATGTTGCTGTTAAACCTATAATCAAATCTTGGGGATTAGAGAAAGAACAGATTTCCCAGTGAATAAAACTAACTGCAATCTGCTGTATCGTGATCAAATAACCAAAACAATATCACATCACACTTTGAATAAGAAACATAAATTCCATTAATGAATTGTATCTGATATCTTGTTAGTGTCACCCGAAGGGATTTTTTAGTGATTGATGGGCTCCTTCTTGTGCCAAATCTAGTAATTAACTTCTACAACTAAAAGAAGCAATTTTATTCTACTCATTCATCCTGCAACCTTGGTTATTCTTTTTAACAACATACACAGATGTTCGTAGCAAAGCCGTTTAAAGTAATGTCCTTTTCTTTTGCAAACAAAGAATAAAAAATAGCTCCGGTTTAATAAAATTACGGATATGTCTCTAATTTAGGTGTTCTTATCTTTAAATTTAGCCTCACTTGTCAAAAGCTTTTCTCGGGTTCTTTTCAGTTGTTGAAAAAAAGTATTTTAAAAACTGTTACATATATTTTGTAATGGAGTATAAAAAACACTCTGTAAGGGTAAATAAATCTTATTTAGGATTTTCTTTGATGGGTAAATTAGATTTGTTATGAAAAGTCCGAAGATACTTTGTAGACAGTCTGAAAGAAATTTTCGGATTACTGGATTCATTATCGAAAATTGATAACAGAGAGAAAAAAAAAAAAAAAAAAAAAAAAGAATATACTGGAGGTGGATTTCAAAATAATGTAGAAGGATAAAAATTTTTTTCAAGTAATCGATTTAATTATGTGTGTTTATAAAAAGAAGGCTTGTGTATTTTTTTTTATATAATTATTATTTAAAGAAATTGTTTGTTTCTGAACAAAATAAAATTATGACTCGATAATGAACTTTTAAGATTATAAAATTTAGTTGTTTATAAAGGTCGAAACTTGTAGAAATCACAATGTTTATTATTTTTTATAGTAATTAGTAAAATCTCATGTTTGAGGGATTGCCTGTAATTACAACAAATTGAAATGCTTTTCTGCACTCGTTTAATATTTTAATGATTTTCTAAAATAACATAATTTATATAATGCATTGTAAATTATTTTATGGCTTTAATTAATTTACTTTCTTATATATATATTTTTTTTTCTGATACACAAAACTTCGTAAATTGCTAAATACACCTCTTATAGAATGTTGAATGTCAATTTAAATGTGACTTGGGATATTCTAACTGTTATATCTATGTGGTAATTTCTCTTTAGTTATTACTCATTTATAAATTTAAAAAATCGTATTTCAAATGTTTTAAATATTTCTGAATAATATAACCATGCAGAAAATCTATTGGATAATCATTTTCAACAGCTCTATGAAAGAAATCCTGAATATCCTTAATTTTGTCATGATAAGTAGAAAATAATCTTTTATTACGATTAAGATTGTTTAAAACGATATTTCTGTAGATCAGTTTACTAAAGAGTTCCAGTGTATCAATTTAATCACATTAAAATCAAAATTACTTCTTTTATAAAAAAATACTTGTAATCATTTCATTATCTACAATACTTATATCCAAGTCAAAGATATTTTCTTTTAAAGGATTAAAATTAGTACTAATGAGTTTTAAATAAGAAGGATAAAAATTTGTTTTTATTTTAGTGTCATTATTAGTACTAGTAAAAGCGATCAGATCATCAATATATATCTAAATTATAATACCCTCACTAGGTTTACAATTATTTTCATAAGTTTGCAAATACATATTTGCTAAACTGTTATTAGATACTGAGGCCTGAGGAATGCCATTTTTTTTTTAATGTAAAATTTCCAATGATAATTAATATAATTTTAAAACCAAACTGTAAAATTTTTTATATTTATTATAACCTATAATATCTTTTATATTACTTTCAGAATAAAAAATATCCAAAGAATTGATCAAATCATTTATTTTAATTTATTAAATAAATCTTCAAAACCCAAGGGAAAACATTTTATTAACCTTCTTACCTTTCATAAAATTAATGAAGTCATAACTAGTTTTAAGAATCGTAGAGTTTTTAGTTCGATCTAGAGCATTTTGAATAAGAAGCTGTAATTTTTTATTTGCTTTAAAAATATAAATTTTATAACCAGAAGTTACTGTTCTAAATTTTATTGGATCTTTATGAAATTTAAGGTTAAGAAAAATAAAAGGGAAATTAGCTTTAGTAAGTTTAATTCCAAGTTGTAGATTTTTAGCTTTAATTCTATTTAATTCTCCTTCTTTTATTTTAGACTCTTCAAATAATATATTGTTTGTCATAATTTGATCCATCATTTCTAAATAATATTTTTTACATATAATAGTAAAATTTTTGACAGCTTTATCTACATATGTGATGATAAAGTTTTCTTGTTGTTTAATATCATCTTTTATATCACTGTTAATATAACCTTTCAGAACATCAAACTTTAATTTATCAATATCATTTTTTACATAGAAAACCCATTCATTAAAAGCCTCAATAGGCATATTATATTTTATCGCAGTACTATCAATATCTTTATTTAACTGATTTTTTATATTTTTGGTAAAATTAGTAACATTTAATCTATATTTAGTACCCATTTTCATGAAATTCTTAAGTGTATTATTATGTAAAACTGAATCTATAAAATCCATATTACCAATTATAATATGATTATGATGTGTGTCAATAAATTGTTTAAAATTTTCACAAATACATGTTTCTGAATTTCTATCACTCAATGTTATAATTAAATAGTAATCTGCCAATAGGGGTACTATATTTATAAACCTTTTTAATAATTATGTTTTTAATTGGGAAATATTTTTCATTTATATATATATATATATTTATATATGTGTGTAATATGTTTTCAATCATACAAAAAATTAAAAATATGTAACAAAAATAACTTAAAATAAACTTACATGAAAACTAAAAATTGTGAAATATAACATAAGTAAATCTTATTTCAGAAACATAAAATAGACAAATTAAACTGCCAAAAATGCCCCGTATGACTTGAGACATACGTGTGGGGTTATAGCATGCTTTTAAATGATCAGAACTCTTCTCCCCCAAAGCAGACAAAACAAAAAAGCACAATTAACGGCCCTCTTCACTTACCGTCGCCGGAAGCCCGAGCCAATGTTATGGGGAAATTTTCTTTACAAATAACTTATTAACTAATACATATTTTTAAATTCTGTTTTCACATTCAGAAAATTCCCAACTGTTAAATTGACGGACCTTTTTTAAAAAATGTATTTTTTTAATTTTTGATATTTTATTTTGAAATTGCAAAATGGAAAAAAAATCACATTGAAAATTCGTATTTTGCAGCTTCAAAATAAAATATAAAAAATAAAAATAATAAAAATAATTTTTTAAAAAAGGTCCGTCAATTTAACAGCTGGGAATTTTCGGAATGTGCAAACAGAATTTAAAAATATGTATTAGTTAATAAGTTATTTGTAAAGAAAAATTTCCCACAGAATAGCATTAGCCTCGGCTTCTGGCGGCGTGAGTGAAGAGGGCCCTTAAGGCTAATATGAATAAAATAAAATGGAACAAGCGAAAAATTGATCAACATTCATTCAAACTGCCAGCATGAAATTCACTAGCTCACTAGTCTGTTAACTAAGCAAAATCCATAGCCATAGAAAATAGAAATCCTTTAGTAAACCTTTAGTTTACTGAAGGATTTCTAATAGAAAATATATTACAACGCCATCTATATTATAACAAAGAAACTAATACAATAAATATGGTTACTGCATCTAAATTTAATTAAAAAAAAAAAAAAAAAAGTCATTTATATTTCAAAAGTTTTAAATATTTCTCTATAATACAACTATGTAAAAAAATCTATAGGATAATCATTACCAACAGCTTTATTAAAGAAACCCTGATTATCCTTAATTTTATCATGATAATTATAAATTAATCTTTTATTTCGATTAAGGTAGTTTAAAATGATATTTCTGTGGATTAGTTTACTAATATTAGAGTTCCAGTGTATTAATTGAATCACATTAAAATCAAAATTATTTCTTTTATCAAAAAATAGTTGTAATCATTACATTATCAACAGTACTTATATCCAAGTCCAAGAAATTTGTTTTTAAAGGAATAAAATTGGTACTAATTAGTTTTAATATATATATATATATATATATATATATATATATATATATATATATATATCGTGAAATATCAACCGTGATACATAGATCTGTGAAATAATATTAACACAAGGTTTGTAAAATGCTAGAAATTTTGTTAAGTTTTATTTGTTAAATATTCTGTTACGAAAATTCTGAAGAAACTTGTGCGGTATAAAAGAAGATATTGATAGATAGCTCACTGAGATAATTTTCTAAGATGTAATTAAACAATTTATCTTTAAGAGCCAAAAAAAAAAAAAAAAAAAAAAAAAAAAGTAGTTTTGAAACCATATATGTGAAAAAGGAAATGTAACGTATTTCATCAGTGAAAGATTAAATTATATAAGTTGTAAACAAAATATTTGTTATGATTCGAGCAGACAAAGTAATTTTATAAAAACATTTTTTAATATGTAGATTTAAAAACAGCATTATATTAAATAATATATCCCGTATGTAAATTTGAATATTTTGTTGACCTATTTATGAAATGTATTTTCTAAACTATTTTACACACATTTTGTTAAATCAATATTCTTTTGTAAGATTATACAAATCTTATTGAAAATTAGTGTATGAGTTAGGTTTCTTTTGAAAAGTTTGTGCAAATTGTTTACTTTTATATCCGAACGAAATGAAAGAAATAGATTGTTTTTCAAAAACTGATAATAGAGAAAAATAGAGAATACGGGAAGGAAAGATAACTCATATAAATTTCAAAGTAAGTAATGTAGAAGAGCAAAAAATTTCAACTAATCAAAGTGAGATTTAAAAAAAAAAAAAAAAAAAAAAAAAAGCATTATATTAAACGGTCTCCTATAAGTACAACAAATTTGAATATTTTATTTACCTGTTCAAAAAATAAATTTTCTAAACTGTTTTACATATATTTTGTTTAATCGTATTAAAAACCTTTCGTAAATTCTTGCTGAAAATTGATGTATAAATTAGGTTTTTTTTTTACGAAAAGATTGAAGAAACTTCTTACTCTGTATCTGAAAGAAATTTGTAGAATATACTGTTCGTCGAAAAATAAGGAAACACGAGAAGAAAGATAACAGAGATAAATTTCAAAGTAATTAAGCAATATATATTTAGAAGAACAAAAATGTATAACTAATTAATAAAAGTGAAATTTTAAGGCTTATTAAATGGTCTCCCGCAAAACAAATAAATATTCATTTATTCACTTTATATAAATAAAATGAATAAATGAATTTGAATATGTTAGTGATTTGTTTTAAATACATATATTTTCTAAACTGTCTTTACATATGTTTTGTTAAACAATATTAAAAACACATTTTGTAAGATTACAGAAATCTTGTCGAAAACTAATGTATAAATTGGGTTTATTATGAAAAGTTTGTCAAACTTTGTACTCTGATATCCGAAAGAAATTTTAAGAAATATACTGATCGTCGAAAACTGATAATAGAGGAAAATTAAGAACACTGAAAGAAAGTTAACTGAGATAAATTTCATTGTAATTAAGCAATGCATTGGGGGGGAAGAGCAAAAATTTTCAACTAATTAATCAAGCAAAGTGTTTGAAAGGAAATTCGAATTTTCTTTAATCTGAGAAGGATTTGAATTTCATTAATTGATAAAATTTAAAGAATATGTGCATTTATAAACAAAAGTATTCTATAATTTGAAATTAGAAATTAATTTAGAATTTAAAATTGGATATTATTCCAGTCATTTTCAACTAAATTATTAAATGCCATCAATTAAAATAAGTTTTAGAAATTATCTTTACTTGTTAAACATTTCTTTTAGATTAAATCGCATTATATATTTTTAATAATAAAAACTTAGATGTGATAAATTTATTTTACTGAAAAGTTGTTGATAAAATAGGTTTATTATTAAAAAAAAAAAAAAAAAAAAAGTTTGCAAAATTTGTCTAAAAGAATTTTAAGAATTAGCGTTTGATCGTCGAAAACTTATAATTTAGAAAAAAAGAGGACTAAAATGAGAAAGATAGTTGAGAACTTTCAATGTAATTGAACAATTTATTTGAAGAAAGATAAAAATTTTCAATTACTTTAATTAAATTATGCCTTTGAAATGAAATTAGTGATTTCGTTCATGTTTAAATAAGATTAAAGCGTTTGTATTTTTAAAAAAATGTACAAAAAAATGTATATTTGTAAGCAAAACAATTTATGACACTAAGGCGAATTTGACCAGATTATTTTATTTGTAATCTAAAAACATGCCATTTTGTTGATGTAGATTTTTGATGGATAGAGAAGTAGTAAAATAATTTCATTTTCAATTTAATTATTAAAATCACATTTTAATTTTAAAAAAAGATTCAGTAATTTTAGTGTATTTAGCTATTTTTTTTCTTTTTATTAGCTTGTGAAAAAATTAAATACGTATTAAACATAATTTATTAATTACAGAAATCATGTCAAAAAAGTTTTTTGATGGGTAAATTGACTTTAATATAAGAAATCTAAACAAAATTTGAAATCTATCTCCAAAAGTAATCTAACGGACTACTAGACGGATTGCTAAAAACTAATAATTAAAAAGAAGAAATCTAAGCTCAATTTGAAAGTAATTAAGCAACCTTTTCTTAGTCCCCACTCCCCTCACCCAAGAAAAACAAAGTGTTTTGTATAGCATTAAATATCCTTTATTAGATTATAGAAATCTAGTCAAGGATATTTTTTGATGGATAAATTAAATGCAATATAAAAATATACGCAGAATTTGCATTCTGTGTCCAAAAGAAATTTAAAGGGTTACTATAGATGGGTCGCCGAAAACAGAGAACTATGAAAAGACGGAGAAAGGGAAAAAATCGGGGGAGGGGGGAGGAAAGTAAAGTAAAAAAAAAAAGAGTAAGAGAAGAAAGAAATCTGAGCTTAATTTCAAAGTAATTAAGCCATGTAGTTTGAAAGGCAAAATTTTTCAAGTAATTAACTAAACTAAGTGTTTAAATGGAAATTCGAATTTTTTCCGTCTTTAGAAAGATCACGTTACATGATTTGTTGAATCTGAAGGTTAATGCTAATCTACGAAGAGAACAATATGGCGCGACTCAATTACAAATTAATTTAGTTTTCTAAATGTGATTTCTTTTCGTATTGTAGAGCCTGTCGCTCCTAGAAAGTTTTTTTAAATTATTTCTATATTAATTATTTAAATAATTATAGTACTTAAAGAAATACCAGTAATTATAATCTATTGAAACTATTTATTATAGTCGTTTTGTCAAGGGGATATTTGAATTGCTTTGAGGTTGTATGGATTTTATAATTAATTGTAAGTATAATTTTGAAATTGAGTAATCATGTTACAAAATTAACATGATTACTCATGGCATTTTGAAGTAGATAAAAACATCATTTTTAAAATAAAGAAATCCTCCACTTTTTTTAGATACTTTCTATGATTTTTCTAAATGTAGCTTTTAAGAGACATAATTATTTTGTAGTTTAAAGGTTTTTATCGTGAAGTTTAAACTACAAGCATTTTAAGCGTTTTTGTATCAATAACTTTATAATAAAATAATTTTTGTAATTCTTTTTAACTATTTTTAAAAAATGAAGATTGATAAAGAAGATAGAAGGAAGTATAGTTGTGTTCTCCGATTAAAAAGAATGGGGGAATTTATCAGTTTAGAAGGACATTAAATAACGTATAAGTTGCTAAACGCGCCATTATATTTTTATTTTCAGATATCTAATCGACAAATACAAACGGACTATTCCATAAAAAGTCACACCTGTCAATATATCTGTACTGATAAGTATAAAGGATTTAAGTCCAAAAATGTCGATTTTGAGTTAAGTACATAGTCAGACTCAGAAAAAAATTCTCTATCGATTGGTATAAAGGATTTAATTCTATGTCATTTAGTCTTTGAGAAAATCCATTGGTAAAAAAAGGACCAATTTAGAAATTTACCATTCATGTATGGTATAAAATATTTAATTCAATTTTTCCCGTTATTAAATGAAGGTTGACAACCACTGAATGGTATAAAGGGTATAAATCAACGAAATACCTTTTTCCTAATCGATTCTTCTGATTTGTTTTTAGCTAGTTAAACTTTATTTTTCGTCTCCTGAAAAATCAAGAATATGGACTTAAATCCTTTATACTTATCAGTACAGATATATATATATATAAATTTTTATGATTTTACTATATATATATAATTTTTTATATGATTTTTCTAAAGCAATAGAAAACAATATTTGTCGTATTTTAAAATTCAAAATTTTAGCGACGGGTGTGATATTTGACCCCTATATAAATATAAATGAATATTCCCATTGATTTTAGTGTTTGTGTTAAATTCCAGTGAATTGAAATCTACAATTTGTTTTTATAAAGATAATCTAAAAATTGAAACTAGAAATTAAAAATCACTATTTAAAATATGCCCCCTCCCTCTTTTTTTTTTTTTTAACAGTTAATAAATAGATATTTGATAAAGTACTGAAAAACTTTCCAGGTATATAAAAAACTTCTGTTAAATAAATAGAGATGAATCGTGAAAAATTCTAAATAGAACAATTAAAGTAACTGATTATGAATCTTATTTTATTTCATTACTTTCACTTTACAATATTGAATTTAAGTAGTCGCTTAAAAATACGTCTTATGTCTGTCCGACTTGGTGTTACTTTTACATTTTGAATACTATATAATTTCTCAAAAATATATAATTCAATATATTAATAGGTATGCAAATAAGTCTATAAAAGCAGACCTTTTACCATACATTTCCTTAAATCTATTTTATAGGCAATAAGCAAATGTAACGTCCACAGGTGGGGTTTACTGTAAGAGCAAAACATTTGGTCACGAAAGTGTTTAAGTATTATTAAAGTTTGGCATATTTATATTATTAGTTTTCTCTTTATGAACTGTTTCATTACGGTGATGGTCGTATACCACTCATTATAATTATTTTCATTTTGCTAAAAGGTCGTTAAATACTCGATCGTAATGTTCTAGATTATATTAAGGGTGTATTCTTAAACTAAAGCAAATATGAACAGAAATATTTATTTTCTTTTAAATAAAGCATTTTAAATATTTTTCGATTCAATTACATTTGTTTAATTATTATAAGAATAGTGCATATTATTTATAAAATTATTCATATTAAATTAACTGATGAATTTTTTTTAAATGTCTTCTTCAGCAGGTAAGGAGGGTTGTATACTTCAGTCATAAATAAGTATTAGTCGCATAAAAACCATTTATTCTATGAAATATCGAGTAAAATTTGCGTATTACGGAAATCGGTACAGCGAAAAATTTTTCTCAGCTTTCGTTTCTATACTTTCATGCTTGAAAATAGAGCAATTTGGATGACTGTGAGCTTTTCAGTTTCTTCCCATTACCTATATTCGGAAGTAAATCCAGAGTTAACATCTATTCTTTTGTATTGTTTTTATTTTAATGCAATCAACCATACTTAAAATTTCAGTGATTTTTAAAACTCTTGCTAAATTTGTGAGATCATAAGGAGGTTTTTCATAAAAAAAGAACTTTTGCAAAGTAGTTGAAGTAATTGGATCTTCAAATTAATTACGCGGCATGGGAAAAAAACCCTTATGAAATTTCAACTGTTGAAAATACCTAAAATCTATCTCGTTCTTTTGCCGATAATTTTCCTCATTTTTATTCTATTAAAATGAACTTTTGAGAAGTTGCCCAATATATTTAGCTTTTAACCTATGTAATATATATATATTCTATATTTCACGCAAATAAAAAAACATGCTTTTTTAAGTTTTAAAATAAATTCTTCTATCTCCGGTATGTATCATGCTATCGTCACGCAAATTTATTTACAAACTGTACTGTGTCTATGTTAACATATCCTAAAGTTACAGAACATTTCGCTCACTTAACGATACAGTGTGATCGCAAACATTACTGATTTTGCTCATTTTGTTTCCGGCCCCCTGATTATTGTCGTAACCTAATTTTACTGAAAAACACGATGAAGTCCTTGTTCCTTACATATCGAGTGTTTGAAAGCATTTCATCTATAGAGAAGTCTTTGAATTGGGGGGGGGGGGGGGGGGGGGAACTGATCGTTTGTAAATCTTGCTAAACTTTTGAGCAGGAATATAGTCGCTAGAGTTATAAGTTCATAAATATGTTCAATTAACTTGGTTGTATTTTAATTTAAACTTGCAATTTTGCAGCTATTGTAAAAAGATAAATTTTAATTATCGAATAATACACGCATGTATTATTTGATAATTAATTGTTTATTAATTAATTGATGATATTTGATTGTTTAAATAATTCCCCATATAATTACAAATAAATTATTGCAACAATTTCATAATGCAGTCTAATGTATCTAAGAATGCCCACCTACATTACGATTGTAAATTTTTCATTAATCTGGAATAACATCTTTAAAAATCTGAGCCCTTCACAAAAGTTAAGTTCTAGATCCGCCACTGTGTGAAATATAAGTAAATAGTAGCAATCGAGATAAAATTTTTGTATGTGGAGAGCACTGCTTTCTCCCCCCTTTCAAACTGTGTGTGTAGATTTTCCTTATGAATACTTTTCAAAAACATTCGTAATAATTTGAAAAAAAAAATGTTAACACTTCTTTCATTTTTAACTAGGCAAAAAAAAGAAAAAAAAAAAAAAAAAAAACCTCTTTTATAGTGCACAAAACTAATTTTGTTTGGATAATTTAGGATGAAAAATCATCTGCCCTCACCTTGGGTATAATACCTTTGGCATCTATTACTTTTAATACATAATTTGCACTGCCGAAATTTGTATAGGAAAATATAGAAAAAAGTATCGTAATGGTCACAACATACTAATTTGCCTTTCTCTCTCTCTCTCTTTTTCTATCGCATGTTATTCTGCCTGTTCAGTACTTACTAAATTTTGCATGTTTAATGTAGATGTTACTATGTTACCATAAAATTAGTTACTAATAGTAAGGAAATTTATTCCATATAAGAAGTCACTTACATCAAATAAAGTATAAAATTAGCTCGTAAAATATTTTCTTTCCAAATATGTATATATATATATTTTTGTGATTTTTCTGCAAAACTCTGAAACAAATAAGTAAAGAATGCGCTGTTCTAAATTTAGTTCACAAAAATGTTAATTAGGAAGCGTGCTTCTTAGAATCAAACTTTATATCCGTCAATGTCACGAATATCCAATTTGTAATCAGTCACGTTGATTGATTGTGACACATTCCAAATATTAATTTGCTTCACTTTTCTTTTATCATTTATTTTTAGGTGCTCTCAAAATGTTATGCAGGAAAGTTTTAGAGATCCATTCATTATTTCTGATTTAAGAGAAAAAGGATATGGAAACACTTAAAAAGCTATTAATAAATTTAAAATCGAGTAATGAGTTACGCCTATCTGTGCCAGAGTTGTTGTATAAATAATTTACTTACATGCACAAGAATTTGACGCATAGAAAAGAATGATCTAATTCTGATTAGATTTTTTTTTTTGGGGGGGGGGAGGGGAGGGGGGGGGGTAAGTGCTCCCTCACAGATATATTAAAAATTACCCCCATCCCTACCTCTTGCAACCGCGCGCACACACTCAGAATCTGCTGTTAAAATAATATTATACTTCAAAAAGAACTTAAAAAAAAAAAAAAAAAATTCCATATTTAGATAGATTCAGTTAAAACCCCTAACCTTGAAATGTTGATATAATACATATAGATGTAAATATGCATTAACATACATGGATAAAGACACAAATTAAAGACGAAGTAATTTAGAAAAATTACCACTTTGTCTCTCATGCAAGAATTCTTTCAATTCAGTTGAAATTCCGAAATTTATTTGAAGATAAAGTTAAGGAATTAAGAAAGTATTTTATCAATCTAAGAAATCCTAACTTAAAAGAATCATTAAGTACGTCTGTCACAATTAGACTTCGACGAAAAGCCCTTATAAATATTCATGTCTTCGAAAAATATTTTGATCAGATTGGTGGAAAAAAGAAGCTATACGTGCTCAAAGACTGAAGTCCAATAACAGCAGTAAAAGAAAAATTTTCTTTGTAATTTTTTCTTTTCTTTTATATGTAAGATATTAATTAATGTGATAATATATAATTAGAAACGAAAAGATCTTAAAGACTGCCTTGAAGTGAGACAACTTTGAAACAAAATTTTAACGTTTTATTTTATATTGCTTAATTAATACTAAAACTTTTCTATCAGACACTTCTTTTTATTTATATTTTTAAAAGAACGCTTTAAATCAGTTAAAATGTGTATTTTATTATTAAAAATCCTAGTTTTTAAAACTGATGTGTATTCATATTAAGCTGTTTAGAATGTCGAAATCTTTGTCATTTATTGTCATTCTTTTTTTTTTTCAGTATTAAATAGAAGAAAAAATTGGATTCGTAAAAATTAACTTCTGGTTTTAAATCAATTTACACGTTTTGGAGATATCCTGAAGACGATTCAACCATTTTCAGTAAATGTCCGTCTGGGCGTGTGACAAATTTTGTGGCAGCTCTAAATGAAAAATTAATGAACAGAAATTGATGAAAGTTATATTGAATTGGTGTATAAACTTTTTTGGTGTATACTGCTCAAAAAAAAAAAAAAAAAAAAAAAATGCGCTGTCGTCATTTAGTCTTTATTTTTAAAATTTTTAATTAAAACCTTGTTAAATGGAAAAACTTTGTCAAAAGTAGTGTTTATTAACCCCCCCCCCCCAAAAAAAAAATAAATAAATAAATAAATCAATCAATAAATAAATAAATAAATAAAAAATAAAAATGTATATGTAGGAGCATAGTTTCCCCCAGGGAATGTAAATTTTTAATATATTTTTTAAAAAATAATAAAAATATTTATATAATAATAAAATAAAGCCTCTTTTATTATTTATTTTTTTTTTTTACTATTTTTTTTACA
Organism: Salticus scenicus; assembly: GCA_963930645.1. Lineage (NCBI taxonomy): Eukaryota > Metazoa > Arthropoda > Arachnida > Araneae > Salticidae > Salticus > Salticus scenicus. Next base: position 299,231,952 of record OZ005651.1, read on the forward strand.
ATGTAAAAGGCAGTGGTGACTAGTTGTGCTAGAAAATATAGAAGAAAGTTTTGTGATAGCCACAACGTAGTAGTTTTTAACTGCTATATTTTACAAATTGCAAGCCTATGAGAAATCATAAAATATAATTTTAAACAAAAGAAGAAAAGACTATTATGTAGTTTTATTTAAAATTTTCAGCTGTACTGAAATAATTTTGGTTTAATATTTGTTCTCTATATGCTCTCTTATCGGCTAGAATAAATTGTTAAAAAAAAATGCTTTGCTAATAAGAGAAATAGTGACTAATTTAAAATACTTGTTCGCCAATGAATTTTCTCTTGAATTTTAAAAAGTATCATTTAAAATTCATTATTATTATTATTTAAAAAGGAAGTGTACATTTTATGGTTCTTGAAATTAATAATTTTTTAAAAAGCTTGAAGTTCTTCCATTTTAATTACTCAACCAACATTGAAATACTATAATTTACCATTCTTATGGATAATTTTAAATAGATGACTTCAATTAATATTTTAAAGCATTAAATGATTGTAGTTACTAGTTTCTGACTGTTTTTGTGTGTGTGTGTTTAAGAGCTTAAAGAGTAAAATTGAAAATTCTGGTATATTTAAAAAATATCTCCCAGAAATTTCAATTTATATATATATATATATATAAATCTCAATTCTATGGGTAAAGGCGAAACTGTACCATGTATGTTTTACATTTCAGAATTCCTCGAATTAAAATTTTCTTTTCTTTTTCTTCTTTTTTAATATATTGTTTTAAATAAGTTTTACTTCTCTAACTTTTTTTTTATATCTATATCATATTGCTATATTTTCTGTTATTTTAATTTACCCCAAAAGCACAAGT